>CAHIKZ030003842.1:0-65000 GCA_903632075.3 Acanthosepion pharaonis | reverse complement strand
CAAATAAAAAAACAAGCAAACAACGGGGGAGGGGAGAACCATTTATTCAAATAGAGAGAAAAAAAAGTGTCTATGGTTAGAGAGAAACTCTGACAACAGGGGGAGGTAATAAATCATTTATTCAATTGAAGAGAAAAAAAAAAACAGGGGAGGAGATCTAGTCTAACAACCAACGCTTTCTATGTCTACATTTACTTAGAATTTCAGTTTTCGAATTTAATAAATGTTCAGGTTCTTTGCATATAGCTATAGCTAATTTTTCCTCTAGACATAGTTGACAAATTTTATGACCTGCTCTATATTTGGAACATCTTTTTATTAGTTCCCATTTCTTTGTTATTGTCACGTCTAATTTTCCATATATAGGTAGATAGTGTAGTACTATGTTTGGTATTTTCATTATTGAAGCTACTCATATGGTTGTAATGTCATTTAACTAGGTCTTCTCTACTTACTGTATTGAGCACTTTATTTAGTTATTTTGCCTACTCGTATCAAGGTTTTTTCTGTGGGCTTTGGACTTGCATGCTAGATGATTATTTTCAGCTAATGTACATGTTCTTGGTTCTTTCTTTTTTTCCCTTTGGTATTGGTTTTATTATTTGCAAATCAAAACACTGAAGGTTTTCCGAACAAGTATAATTCCTTATACTTATAAGATTACTACTACTAATACATATATATATATATATATATATATATATATATATATATAAACATATGTATATTGTACAAAGATACATATTATTTATATAGTTATATTTAATTTAAGTAAAGTTTAAACACTTATTTTTAAAGAAAATTAAAGTCAAAAAATATTCAGAATATTAATATATTTTTTAACCTAACATTTTATTGTCTATTTTGTATTTGACAAATTTTGCTTGCCAGCAATTTGTGTACTGGGATGTTATGAAAGTTTTTCTAAGCTATCACTGAACCATAAATGCTGACAGACAACAAAAGCAATATTGTTTGCTGTAGTGACTGATACCAACAAAATAACAATGAAAACTGAAAAGAAGGTCAGTATTAAACTAATGTTGGCACAAAGCAGATTAATCTTATCTCTGTAAATTCTGATTTTTTTTCTTTTTAGAATGTAAAAAAGACTCCTACTATGACTAAGAAAAAAAAAAGGAAGAAGTTTATCCCTCGCCCCAAGAAGTGCGTAAATAAACAAGATAGAAATTGCAAAGGAGTTTGTCGTAGCAACACAGATTGTGAAGCAGTTGATACAACAAAAAACAATCCAGATATGGTAAGTATTAAAAACATCAAATTTCTTTCTTCTAAAATATTGTTTTTATACATAATTCCAGCCTAATCTGTTGCATTCATTTTCACACTAGTACTTTTGGAAAAGGTGTGAAACCATTTCTATTGCTTCTAGCTATGGGTTGAATATGTAGGGTAGACTGAGTTCTGTTGATTCCAATCTAGATCAGGAATGATTGCAAAACACTTGCCCCTCTCCAATTTATAGACAGAAGCACACAAATGTATGCTGGGGTTTCTTCCTAGCCAATAAAATAGGCCAGTTCTCGGTTTCATCTGACTCAATCCTGGTCTGTCTTGTCTTAAAATCAGTACACTACATTCACTTATTTGAACTTGCTCTTGAGTGTTAACACCAATTCTTAGTTTGTGAACTTTGTCACATTATTATTGCTTTGCCTTATTACTGTTAATTTGCCTTGTGTATATTGTTTGCTTGCTTCATATTATTTTTGCCCTCTGCTTTGCTTTTCTTTTTTTGTTTTGTCAATTCTGTTTGTTGGACACTTTTGCCATTTATTTACATTTAACAATGGTAACTCACTCTACAAGTTCTCTAACCCTGGGTTGCAACTAATCTTAGAAAAGGAAAACTTTGAATTTCAGTCCATGTAGAATGCCACAGGAAACTACTCCACTATCTTTCCCAAGTAGACAAAGTAATTCACGGATAATAAAGAAAAATATATGGAGAGCCATGATTTCCAAGCCCTGAATGGATACAGCATTAAAAAAATTTGAATTTTCATCACAAGCAAGATATCGTGGATTACATAAGCAGATCAACAGACACCTGAAAAAACCAAAGAGCACAGCACCCAAAACATTGTGGCAATAATGACAAAGAAAAAGATATATGTCTAAATATAAATAATGAGAAAATAGTTTTTAATTTTTGTTTATATATAACTGCAAACTTCTTATGAAGCATGGAGAGGGCCAAAATCACATTGAATGATACTGCTATGGTTTCATTCACTAGCAAATTAATTTTTATGGAGTTGGGTTACTTGGTCGACACCCAAGATGAACTGCCTTATAGGGTTTCCAACTACACTGCTATTTGCCTATAGCTAGGAGAAATGGATTCATGCTTTTCTTAATGGCTTTAATTCAAAGTGAATACAAACTGTCTCAGCCGGAGATTGAACTTAGTTTGCTGATTTCCTTCTCTGTGCTGTTAACCATTAGGCCATTTGCACCTCAATTTTTATTTGATAAAACAATGTGTTGTGTAAATTAATAATTTATTTTTTGTTACTGAAAATATTTGTCACTTCTTTATAAATATCTACTACTTACAGATTGCTTACTGTGATAAATATATAGAAGCCATGAAAGGTAGTGCATACTTTTTTCTGGGGAAGGTTTCCGTATAAACACCAAAGTTAAGCAATATCAAGCCTGGTCATTACTTAGATAGGTGACTGCTTGGGGGTGCCAGGTACTGAAAGCTTGGATGTATGGGTGATGTAATGGATAAGAATTGGAAAGTGGAGAACTGAGTCATAATTCCAGATGTGTTTGTTATGTTCACTGAGGTGCAAATACCCTCGGGAAAGCTATGAATCAACCTTATTTACCCCCATATATGAGTTAGATAGTAGCACTTGCATCATTATTATCTCCAAAAAGTTAATGCAATCTAAAAATATTTTCTGGCTTTAAATAACCTTCAAAAGGTTGATAAACTGTAAAGAAGACAACAAATCAATCAGAATAATGTTTGATATTCCTGAATACAATTGATATCTCAGGAAGGCCGGGGATTATAGTAGCCAAAACTGTGATAAAAAATCCAATAAGGGTGAAGAAATTAGTTTTAATGTTTACAACACTGAATTTAAAAAACAAATTATTTGGACAATAATACATTTTCTGACATAGAGCATGGGAGGAACAAGGTGGTCTTAAGGAAAATTTGAACACCAAGGAAACATATAATCAGAAAGAAACAACTTGAATTTGTAAATTTATAAATAATGAGGAAAGAGGGCATAGCAAATTTAATAGTTCCATGACATAGAAAGCAATAGAAGCATAGAGAATTAGCAAGTAATGTACTTAATGAATTTGCATGAATGGATAGCAAGAAAGGGAAAGATGGATGATAAAGAGTAAAAATCTGTTTAGAACAACAAAAGACAGGAAGTTGTGGAGAGCTGTGATTGCCCACATCCTGAAATGACTTAGCACATAAAAAAAAAGAATTATATGAACTCTCATGTAAATTTGAATATAAAAAGTTTTGTAGCCTTATATAATTCAGAATTTGTGGTATGACTTTTGTATAAGAGCAAATTATACATGTATAATTGATATATTTAAAATTGCAAATAATATGGTAGAGCCTCTGTATTTCCACAGATCATTATTTGTTTAACTTTTTGATTTTTCCATTATTGTTATTTATAGCACTGTTTTCTTTGTGGTTAAAACCACACTATCATCTACAGTGTATGTTTAAATATGGCAGATATCTGACAGCAATTTTCAAATGACTATTTCATTCATACTGCTCTTATCTATTCAAGGATTCCATATTCATTCTTTAGAATATTTTCCTTAGGCATTGGTTAAAAAGTTAAGCTTGTACACAATCAGAATATCTTTGAAATTCAAGTAAAATTATTGTTTGCTGGACAACAGCCACCTGTCACTAATGGTACCAGGTGTTAATTATGTCTTTGCTACAAGTGACATGCTATAGGTTTGTGTCTTCATTACAGTGTTTTATATTAATAAAATTGTCATTTATTAAAATATATTGCAAGAAGGAGGTACAGGAAAACTCGGCAAAATGTATCAGACAACAGTAGTCATGTTGGGTTCTATTAGTTGCAAAAATTATTGTATTTCTTTTTCCAGTTCACTAAAGTATATCTTGGGATGTGCAGAAAAAGAAACAATATCATTGTTTATGTAAACAAACAATAAAACATCCTAAATTTCAAATGCTATAAACAACTGTAACATATTTTTATTAAATTAAATTTATTAAATCATTTAATAATTTTTTTACTATTCAAAGAACGTAAATAACTGTAGTGATTATTAATTTTTCATTACTTTTTATTTCTACCTGAATTTCTGGTATCATGAGTCATCATTATTTAGATTATTTACAATCAGACTAATATCCTCATCTTTCTTGTTTTTGGCAATTAGTGTATCACATTGTTTTTTCATACATTTTATTATAATACTCAGATGATTTTTATATTATATAAACATTAAATATGAAATGTGCATCAAAATTAAAGAATTAACTGCTAATGAGATATGAATTTGTATTATTGTGCTATTGTCTAATATGGAAAGTATATTATGCCATTTAGCAGGCATAATTCAAATTTAGTCATTCTTTCTTATCAGATTTTCTCTGTGCCATATTTTTGTAATAGGTTACTTACCATTTACCTTATGGATAGCAAAACAAGGACAAGATTGGCAGTTAGGTCTCATCATTTTACTTGAGCTTGCTAGATGTAACTGTAGTAGGATTAGGTAGTAGTAACACCATATGGAAATATACACTTTCCTTTTCACTAAGAGAGTGACAAAGAACACTCTCTCTCTCTCTCTCTCTATTATACATATTTCCTTTCCTTCCTTCTATTGTTCCTATCCTCAGTAACTAACAGAACCCAGACATAGCTTATGTGGGTCAGTGAACATCATAAAAAAAATCAACCAATGACATGTCCTGTCAAAAATCAAATAGAAAACACAGATATGTCAGGCCCAATAAAAAGAAGAAAATCATGTGTGAAGCAGAAGGAGAAGAAGAAAAAGAAGAGAAGAAATAGGAAATTGGTTTGTTGTAGCTGTTTGAGATGCAAGGGTTGGAAAGTCATCGGATGTGAGATGACCAGACATACAACTCCAGAAGAAAAAAAGATGAATTCAACAAATTAATTTCTGTCAGCCAAAAAAAACACAATGACCCTGTATGAACTCCCAAATCACAAAAAGGACTACGATAATAGTCACCCACTTTAGCCACTGTAACCAACTGGAGTCAACAATAAAATGGTACTATGGACAGTAAATTTTGCCTTTACTTATGTATAAGCCCAACCTTCATCTCTATATACCATACTGGTGAACCCCAACATTGAAAAGAACACCATACCATATAACCATAAGTTCTATGCTAATAGTTTATTTTATCACACTTTTTGCTTGTGGAACTTTCTTTTTGACTTCTCACTTCACCGGCACCTTTGATCTTCAAATGTTAAATGTAATGTCGATTGTTATATTCTGTCTTCTTAATTCCTGTTCTTTTATCATTCTTTTTCTTTAATAATGTTTTTTCATCTCATATTCTCTAACTCAGTAACCCCTTGTGTCTTAGTGGCTTTATTGCCTTAAAAAAAGAGGGATGGTAAAGTGGCAAAAGTTACTTAGAGCAACAAAAGAGAAGAAATTTTGGGGAGAAATAGTCACCCACAACCTGTAAAAAGATAAAAAGAAGATATTGCTCATCTAGAATGTGTGTAGTGTCCTACAATGATGTAATATATTTACAGTTTAATTTACAGTTAAAATATAACAGGAAACCACTACTTTATGTTTACTATAAATATGATTAAATATATTGTTCATTTTGTATGATGTTGCGTCTATTTCTACACAATCACTATCAAGTACTGATTGGTTGCATGTGTATTGTTGGTATAGACACCGTTTCCTTATCGTAGTATCTTCATTTGGTGCAGGACAACTCAATACAGCTGACTAGTGCTGAACAACTGAAGAATGATACAATTTGTGACCAGAAAAACTGTTATGGGACCTTACCCATAATAACATAATGGACTATTCCATACGTAATAAATACTGCGCCTCAAAAGGAAGCAGGGAGTTCAGTCTGAAGTCTGGAGTGAGGTCCGTCAGAAGTCTGTCAGTCTGAGCGAGCAAGTCAGTCAGTCGAGTCGTGTTCAGACAATTACTACTAAATCTGATTGTTCATACTAACACTTTCTACTTCTCTGTATATATTCCTGTTTGTAATATATCTGTGTTATTCCATATATGTGTTCGAGTTCTTCTTTATTGGTTCTACCTTGGACTATCACCGTGGTACAAGGAACCAGACCATAACAAAAACATAACTTTTTTTATAATCAATTAAAAGTAATTTATTAAGAATTAAAACCTTAATTAGTGAATATTTTTTCTTCAAATAAGGCCTTTGAAAAGGCATTATGTAAAATGTGAACCAGTTTTTTGTTTTTAATTATTTTAATGAAATAAATCTTAATCTAATTTATTTTTTAATAAAGTAAATCAACATTCTAATATATTTTTATAAGAAATAATTTACTAAAACACACAAAAATTAAGAAAAACCAATTAATTTTTTTATTTATATTATACAAAAATTGTTTTAAATAGTTAAAAATTTACTCAAAATTGTATGCGATTCCTCTTGATCTAATGACCCCTAAATAAGTTTTTCGTTGACTTTTTAAAAACAAATGAAAGTAATTTATTAATGATCATGTTAAAATATAACTTTTAAAAATTGAATAAAAGTAATTTATTAAGGATTAAAACTGAATAAAAGTTTAATTAAATTTTACTGTAAAATTTTACTGAAAATTGTATGCAATTCATCTTAAATATTCAGTAGGAGATTGTTGTGAAAAAGAAGAAACAATTTGTAAAATTCTGTCATCAACTTTCATATATTTCTTCAATTTAGGGAAAAAGAGATGACCCCCCCCCCCATTAACTACTCAAGAAATTTATCCTGGTTCTTTGTACCTTAATTTTGATTTACTTTATTATAAAATAATTAAAAAACATTTTTTATTTTTTATATTTCAATTATTTAAAATAAATTTATTTACAATTTATTTTATTAAAAATTATTAAAAAAATATTCACTAATTAAGGTTTTAATTCTTAATAAATTACTTTTACTCAATTTTTAACCCTTAATATAAATTACTCAATTTTTAACCCTTAATATAAATTACTCAGTTTTTAATCCTTAATATAAATTACTCAGTTTTTAATCCTTAATATAAATTACTCAGTTTTTAATCCTTAATAAATTCATTCATTTTTTTAATCCTTAATATAAATTACTCAGTTTTTAATCATTAATAAACTTACTCAGTTTTTAATCCTTAATAAATTACTTTTACTCAGTTATCTTTTTCTGGTGCTGAGTTGTCTCAGTCCTGAATTGTCCTGTCGCTCAGTCAGCAGTGTTGAGTTGTTCCTTCCAGTCTTCATTAGCCATTGGTTGATAGCAAGAATAAAGAAAGATAAGTATATATAGGTTATGAACCATGACATTTGGAACATACAATATACTTATATGCCAAGAATGGGAAATAAGATTGAGGACAGAAAATGTCACACAAGAAACAGGAAAATTTTGTTAAAAGCAAAGCAAAGTGTGCTAAACTGTTATATAATATCAATCTTCCTATATGACAATGAATGCAAGACAGTTTCCTCACAGATAAAAAAACATGACACAACAAAAATGTTGTTCTACAGAAGGATGCTAAGAATACCATATGAGTAATGAGGAAGCTTTAAGAGAAATGAAAACTAAAATGACACTTATACTTAAAATCAGTAAAAGATAGTTGGAATTTCTTGTACACTTAATAAGGAAAAAAGGTCTGTAGAATTTGACACTCACAGCAAGAGAGACACCAGAAAGCAGCAAGTAACCTACCCAACAATGGCAGAATAGGGACTGGGAGAAATGATGAAAAACAAATCTTATTTAGAACTACAAAGGATAGGAAGTTGTGGTGAGCCATGATCACCAACAACTTCCTGAAGGGACACAGCACACAGAAGATAATTTACAATAACAAGGAATTGATATTTTTTTTCATTACACCCCAAAAAGGCAATAACATCACTAAGAGGCAGGATGTTACTGGGAGTGGAAGATAATGAGAAGACCTTAGTGAGGACAATAAAAGAACAGGGTTTTAGAAAGACAGAAGATGGTGATTGATATTGCATTTAAATTTTTGAAGATTGTAAGCAACAGGGAAGCAAGAAATTGGGAGAGAGTTCCACAGACAAGAAGTGTGAAAAAAGAAACTATTAGAATAGAGTTTACAGTTACATCTAGCTATTTCAACAATAAAGCAATGAGACCTAACAGCCAATTTAGCAATATGCTTAAATTCATGCAGTTGAGGTAGCAAAGAGGAGAGCTCATTAGAACAAGTATAATGAAAATATTTATAGAAGAGATAAAAGGAAGCCATGTAACCAAGGGTGGTAAAGTGACTGAAGTAAAGATGCCAGGTCAGAACCAATAACATTACAGATCCTTCTTTGAATCATTTTTCAAAAATCTCAAAATATATAGCCAGAGCACCAGACCAGATAAATGCATGGACAAATAGTAGATTTATAAATGTGCAAGATGAATTAGTGAACTAACCTTCTGAGTAGCAAACCTAGCAATTGATTCAATACAATTGCTCCTCTCTCTCTCTCTCTCTCTATATATATATATATATATATATATATATATATGAGACAGGATGTGTGTGTATAACGAATACACGGCCACAATTTTCAATGGATTTGCACCAAAATTTATATGCACATGCTCCAATTTTGCATTTCCCAACTCCCATCGATAGTGGAAATAATAGATTTTTTCATGCTTCTATGGCAGTTTTCATGTAGTTTTGTACTGGCCAGTGTGAAAGCCAATAGCTGCCTGCCACAAATTGGTCAGCATGAGAACCAACAGCTGACTGACACGAATGTTAACTAGCATGCTAGCATGCAAAAAAAATCAATAGCTGCATTCGTCACAAGTGGGAAAAATTTAAATCTGCATGGCACTTTACTCCAATTGGCTCATTTGCTTACTTAAACTCAACGTTGATTCTGATTCTGCAGAACTGGGTTGGGTGTGAAAAAGTATTTGTTGTTAACATTCTTTTTTCATTTGGTTTTTCCAGTTATGAAACCTTTTTTAAAGCTGATCATTTTGTGTTCATTTTGTTTAGTTCTTTTTTCGTAACAGATTTAACGTTTAGTATAGAGCTTAGAAAAAATTTGCAGTGTGAGATAGGCAAGAAGGCATGTAGCAACATCAGCACAGCAAAGGGCACTTCTTTAAAGGCAAGGAAGGGCAAAAATATTTTAAATCAAGTGATAGTGATTGCTGTATGAGTTGTATGATTTTTGAATCAAGCACGGGCAACGCCGGGCCATGCTGCTAGTATATATATAGGCAATAAAATTTTAGGCACTGGATAGAAACATAACCGTGGTTTTGACTGGCAAGGTCTTTTCAGGTGGTTAATACAGTGAATTAAATTACTTTCCTCACACCAAAACTTAAATAAGATAATGTTACATCAGAAGTAACTAGGTGTAGTTAGGGATGAGAAAAATAATATATATATATATATATATAAGTATAGTTTTAAGGTGTACTATATTTATGGGATAAAGTGCTCAATATCAGAGATAGAGCATATGTAAATATAAAAGTGAACATTGAAGTCAGCACTCAGAGGTGACAGGCTGTTTCATGCTAGATGCAATTGTCAGACAGCATGACGATTGCATCTAGCATGAAACAGCCTGTCACCTGAGTGTTGTCTTCTTTATATTTACACACACACACACACACACACACACACATATATATACACACACACACACACACACATATACATATATATATATATATATATAATATATATATATATATATATATATATATATATCCAACCCCATCCGGGTTAGAGCATAAATTTGGTTGGATAGATGTGAGTTTGACCCTTTTCACGCTTTTGATGCCTTTATTTTGTCATGACCTCTGTTCTTTCATTTAATAACTCTGCTATACCCTTATAAGTTGCAATAGCCAACTTCTCCTCCTGGCAAAGTCTGCAGGAGATGTCATTTAGCTTACAATTCTTCACTTTTCTCAGGATGCTCCATTCAGTTTCTGGGATTCTATTATGAATTTCTTTTAAACACCAATAATGCTTGGTCAGACTTGTACAAAACCTATGTTTTTGTATTATGAAAAAGGAACCATGGTTATGCCATCTTTTTTTAATTGACCCTCCATACAGCCAATATATGCCATCACTACTCTCTACTTCCGCCCAGTACACTATGCCCTCAAGGCAACATTTCCCATTCAAAGGGCATTTATTCTTAATTATACAATTACACAAGGCCGTATCATCACACCTCTGATTCTCTTCAATGTTTGAATTTCTATCGTTCAATCTTTTAATTATTCTGCCTAAATTCCTAGTACAGCAATAACTCAACTTTGCTGCATAATAAAGGTAAAGTGCTTAATTAAAAGATTAAAGATCTTCCCTATATTAGTTTTAACTTGCAAATTAAATAGTGGATTGAACCAGATGATGTTTACTCTTCTTTTTCTTCTATCACTATTATCATTATCTGTTTTTCACTTCTTGAAATATAGGCCAGTGCTATGCCCTTCCTCTTTTAATACTGAAACATATTTCTTCTTTTTTTCATTAAAATCTACTTCATTTGAAGAGTTTTGCGATAGTCTATACTGCACACCAAATGGTATATGCTTAATAACACTGAATGGTTGGTTAGATGCAGTATTTACATATTTTAAATTTGTGTTAGGTTTTATGAATGGGGAAATAGTTCCATCTGACAAATTCAACTCAATATCCAAGAATTGTTACCAGATTTTTATTAATCTCAATTGTGATGTCAATGTCTGAAATAACTCTAATATCTTCTGGTTTCAAATTCACAAATCTTTAGCAAATAGCAGAGCTTCCAACAAACAGTTGTGTTTCTATCCAGCATCTAAACATTTTATTGCCTGTACATTTTATTAATAGCTTTACAGGTTAGTGTTTCCGTTTTGATATTGAGCACTTTTTTATTGCAGACATTTTAAACAGACCATTTTAGTGTTTGTTTACTTGTTATATATATATATATATATATATATATATATATATATATATATATATATAAGTGTGTGTGTTTACTTGTTATATATATATATTCTTTGGATGATGAGATAGTTAACTGAATATCAAAGGCAACCAATGCCTTTGAGAAGCTTAAGCACCACCTATGGGATGTTCATGGGATTTCATTGAAAACAAAAATCAGTTTCTATCAAGCAGTCATTCCCACCACACTTCTTTATGGGTCAGAATCTTGGACACCATTTCATAAACACTCTCTTCGTTCAATATGTGGTTATACACAGCAGGACAAAATCTCTAACCCTGATCTTTTCATCAAATGTGGTGTCGGTAGTATTGAATCCTTTCTGATGTAATCACAGTTCAGATGGGATGGTCATGTCATCAGAATGAGTGATGATCAGATGCTGAAAATCCTCATGTATAGCCAACTTTTTCATGGTAAGCGTAATGTAGGCCATCCTTGGTTACACTTCAAGAACAAACTTAAATACAATTTAAATGCTGCAAACACCCCTATAGAGGAGTTTGAACTTGCTGTTGAAAACCGAGCAAACTGGAGAAACACCTGCTACCAAAGTATAAATAACTTTGAAAAGAATCTTCTCAACCATTTGAGTGAATTAAGAACCAACACTAAATCTCAAGCTAATATATCAGCCCATATGATGGTCCACCCTTCAGCATGTCCTTCATGTGGACTTGTTACCAAATCCTGTGCAGGCTTATTATCTCATACAAAACAAACATAAAAATTGAACTGAAAAACAAAAAAAATACATCGAAAACAGTGGGAGAGTCCATCATCATATATATATATATATATATATATATATATAGATATATATATATATATATATATATAGAGAGAGAGAGAGAAAAAGAATTAATACAAGTAAATGGTTTGTTACGTAGCTGATTGGTGTTACCTTCTGCATTCTGACTCCAGAGTTTTGTAGAGGGATACTCATCAGGGGTATAAGCAATTGACTGTTTATACTTCTTGTTTTTACTTTTTTGTACACATTGGTGCAAGTTTTTTTTGTTTTTGTTGTTTTATCCATAGTGTATACCAGTGAGTATTGTGTGTATGTTTAGAATGTTGTGCTTATTTGTGCCTTTCATCATTTTTTTTTTTTTGCATTTTACATTCACTCTTTATTGGTTTTTTACCTTTTTTCCTCTTTTCTTTTAATTGTAGCCATTTTGACTTCCAGTTTTATAGTTTAAATGATTGCTTGTGCAGTGTTTAATTTATACATAATATGTTTGTCAGAATGATGTCGTATATTGATTGTGTAGATAAATATGTTAACTCCTTGGGGCAAAAGAAAATATTACCTGTTACCCAGACAATAATTAAGTTTGCTGAGTACGAATCTCTACAGAATTGTCCTAACATGTCAGGCTTTTGATAAATGTCTAGAGCATATTTATATTCCAGGAAAATATTATATTAATTGTATATTCATGCTGTGTATAGAAAGTATATTTATATTCAAGGCAAATAGTAAGTGATGATCATGGTCAGAGGTTCCACCAGGACATTAGTAAGATGGAACCAAGGCTGGTTTGAACCCAAACATAATAGGTAATTACTGCTGGTTCCAAATACAGGAAGCCAGCTCAATGTGCAAGAATGAGTCTCAAATATTTCTGAAGATATCAGGAATAAAATAAGTATTTTATATTTATTTACTTACTTCTCATAGTCATTTAAATTTTCCTTGATTGTGCTTTTTACTCATAGCCTTTAACATTAATATCCTATATACAATGCTAAGATATTATTAATACAGGCTGCTGAAAAAGTAGGTATACAGTAAGTATTATACCAGTATTGATATGTTTGTATGATCAATACAATTCATTTTGTGCACACTTTTTGTTTTTCATTACTGTATATCTATTTTTGCATCCCTTGGTATAATATTTACCTTAAATATGAATATGCTAGTGCATATCTAAAAACTCTAAGATGCTTGGGAAAAAGCAGCATATTCAGTTTAGTCTAGTACAGCATCATTTGTTTGTGTCGCTGACAAAGCTTTACCCTCTGTCTCTGCTCAGTGTAATTAAGGCTTTTTCAGTGATGAGGAGGTTAGAATCGCACTGTAAAGAATTTGTTTATTCAGTAAATTCTATTTACTAATATAGTAGTTTTTTTAGTATATTGTTACAGAATGTATAGCTGGCCCAGAATTGCAAACTACTGATCAGAAGACATCATAGATACAGACTTCAGACAATGATGGATTGCCTTTCTTAAAGTTTTGATATAAGACTAAAAAGATGTAAAAATATGGAGACATCTGTGATAATTTGAAAGGTCAACATGCCTCCAACACCCTGTATGAGAACAGATACAAAATCTAAAAGAAGGGAACAGCACTTTTTTGTTCAAAGTGGCAAGGCTTCACCAGGCATCTGATATAAAAAGGTATTTACCCACTGCCCCACGCAGCAAGATGTGGCACAAGACCGAGTTTAGAACATATTTATATTCCAGGAAAATATTATATTAATTGTATATTCATGCTGTGTATAGAAAGTATATTTATATTCTAGGCAAATAGCAGTAAGTGATGATCATGGTCAGAGGTTCCACCAGGACATTAGTAAGATGGAACCAAGGCTGGTTTGAACCCAAATATAATAGGTAATGTGCAAGAATGAGTGCAAGTCTCAAATATTTCTGAAGATATCTGAAGAGTTTTATCGTGGGGTATCCGAGCCTGTATGCTTGGCCAAAAATTCCTTGTAGACCTCATAAAAACGGTGTCAGGTAGATGTTTCCTGACAAGACTCTGCCCTTCAACATAGCCTTGTGTAACTAACAAAGGAGAAATTGGCAAAGCTTAAATACATCTCAAGGATTGAACTACTTTTAACCAGAAGGGATGTCAAGTCTCCTGCTACTGATTTAAATACAATTATCCACTATGTCAATCTAACATCCACATTCCTTAATGAGTGAAGCTAGCACATGACAATGAAATTCTAACCAAGGAGTTGACATACATTCTCCTGATCATCTCTCATTTCCTCTAAGAAACAATGCTACAACTATTGTCCCTCATATAATAAGGTGTGATAAGATAAAGAAATTGTCTGACTATAATGTTATGTCAGAAGAACTGAAGCAAGAGATAACAATATGATCATATACTGCCATAGAAGATGGATTTTTTTTTCAAGAATTTTTAAGCTACTATCACCATTTTTATTGTTTTCATTACAATGTTTGATCAATATGTTCTCCAGTCTTCCACAAATATATATTGTATCTAATGTTTAGATGTTCAGTACTTTGTCACCTATTTAGGATTATTTTCAGATCCAAATATAAAATTTTCATTCTTATACTAACCAAGATGACTTTATGGACACATCATGTTGAAACACCAGTTCCTGTACAATCACTGGATTTAAGCAATATCGAGCCTGGTCAGTACTCAGATGGGTGACCACTTCCAGAAAGGGAATACAGACTGTCTCAGCCAGAGATTGAACTTAGTTTGCTGATTCCATTCTCTGTGCTGTTAACCATTAAGCCACTTGTATCTCAATTTTTCTTTGATAAAACAATGTTTTATCCAAGTTAATAATTTATTTCTTGTTACTGAAAATATTTTTCTCTTCTTTATAAATATCCACTAATTAGACTTGAGCTTTCAGATTGCTTATTGTAAGAAATATATAGAAGTCATGATGTGTAACTTCTTAGAACAAGGTTTCTGTACAATCACCAAAGTTAAGCAATATCAAGCCTGGTCAGTACCTAGATGAGTAACCACTGGGGAATACTAGTTGCTGTAAGCTTGGATGTGTAGGTTGCGCAACGGACAATTACTCAGAATTGTTAATTGGAGAGCAGAGTTCTAATTCCATTCAGGTTTGTTATATTCACTTATGTGCATATACTCTAGGGAAAAGTATAAATCCATGTCTTCTTCCCTACTCTGGGTTAATTAGTAATCTTGCATCACTAGACTATTATTATCTCCAAAATAAAGATAAAATTGTGTACAAAAAATGATTAGATTTCAGCATTAAATAACCCATAGAGGTGTTGATATGCCCCTAAGCATAAACAACCAATCAACTGACCAATACATATTTGATGAAAAAATTAAAATGATAACCATCACAACTAAATGGATTTTCTGTCTGAATTTCTGGGATGAGGAGTTATCATTATTTACATGCTGACTATTGTCCTCATCTTTGTTGTTATTATCCCCTGATCGCCTTCTGTCTGAATTTCTGGGATGAGGAGTTATCATTATTTATACTATTTACATGCAAACTATTATCTTTGTTATGAATTTGGTGACATAGAAATTGTGAGTTCAATCCATGGGCTGGGCAGTGTGTATTTGGACTCAGTGGAAACAGGGCAAGCAATAAATGAGCAGTACTAAAAATAAGAACTAGACAAGATATCTCTAGGTATGAGTAGTGGAACAAGAAGAGTCTACCCCTGTAGATTAAATAAAGGGTTAATTTCACAATTTCTTGTAGGTTACCTGGATCAATATACACCTGATGATGGTCAGAGGGCACAACGGCTGAAACATTGTGATAACAACAACAAAATAAGGACAATAGTGCTAATGTAAAAAGTGTAAATAGTAATTAATGAGTTGTTAGTTTCTTTTTATTTGTTTGCACATTTCTGTTTATTGTTATTTATTCATATATTTATCTATCTATTCTGTAAGACAAGTCTCCCAACAGCAGAGCTGCATTCACCACAGAAAATGTCACCAACTTTGAATCAAGAACACAGTTTGTCTGCAATTGATACATTGCAAGTCACACAAGCTCTAAATAATTCTCAAATGCCAGATAACAGCAATGAGAATAACAGAAAACATTCACAAACAGCAGAGAAGAAAAAGAATAAAAGAGATGCAGGTGACAATAGTCAAAATCATGAATATCAAGAAAATCAGTTAGAAACAGGTATGAACTACTTTCTTGTTTTTTTGTTTTTTTTTACCTGTAATTTTTGAAAGGTGCTCTTGTGAAGTATACACTTCCATGCAAAACTCTTTACAACTTTGGTAAATTAATTACTTTTGTTAATATTACCTCAAAATTGAGTGATTAGCTGTGTGCTTTTCTCAGTACATTTTATGATCTTTGGGAGCCATGAAAAAAGTTTTACGGTATTTTCTTTAATGCTCTATGGTGAAAGGCAGAGAATCTTCAGCCTAGTGATGCTGAGAAAAGGACAGTGCAAAAATATTGGACATGAGCAAAAATTTCAGTTTTGAGCTGTTTCTTATATCAAAAAGGAATTTCTTTTTACAATATGTGATCCTTAAAATTATAGAAAGTACAAAAGATAAACGTATAGAGTTATCAATTAGTGTTGCTGTCTTTGACTCAAATAATTGCTGCAATTTGATGTGGCATTGAATGGAACATGATCCAGATTTTCTCATTGGAAATCTTTTCCATTCTCTTAATCTCAAAGCTCTTGGAGACTGTGTTGTTTTCATAGGAGCATTGTTTTCTTCAGTTCCCACCACAATAGTTCAATTATGTTTAGAGCAGGTCTTTGAGCTGGCCAGTCTTCCAAAAGTTGAACATCATCCACAAGAAATATCACTAAAATGTAAGAAGCTAATGAGATTGAAAAAGAATGAAAAGACTTTAGAAGGAACCAGAAACCCAATCCTAAGCAGGAAAAAGGGATAAAGGGAAAAACTTAAGACTCCTATATTGAAAAATGAGAATTGGAAATAAAAAATACAATAAACAAATTAAACCTAAGGTAATAATATTTCATTATCACAGAGCAAACTCTGAGGTTTTTTTGCGATCATGACAAATGGTTGTACTCTCAATGAGGATCCTTGCTTGGAACATCTATTGGGATTCAAGCTCACACTAGATCTCATGTGGAACTCATCTATACAATCCATTGCTAAAGATGCTGGAAAGTAGTCAGTTCTTTATAACACTCCAGAAAATACCTGACTCCTTCTGCCATGCCCTATCATTACAAGAGCCAGATCAGATCAAAAATAGAGCATTGCTGCCATATCTAGGCTTGAGCTGCTTAATCCTCACTTTCCAGACTGGACAGACTTCAAAATCATTTATTCAGCTTTTTGGGTGATTATTTTCCACCCTACAACCCCTTTTCGCACAGATGAAATGTTGCTAGCCTCTCACTATTGTTATAATGAGCTTATGGTTGCAAAGGAAAGAACAAACAAGGATTAAAGTTTCAACAAATGTGTATTCTTCAATTTTCAGAATATATACATAACTGTGTGAAAAGGCAACAAAATTGTTGGCATGTGGTTCTTTAGTTAGTTGCTGTTACTAAGGGAAGTGATTAGGTGTAAGGTTGTTGTTGGTAAAACTGGTAATTTGTGCATTTGTTGGGTTGGTTGACCAAAGACACAGTTGGTGTCAGGAGAGAGGCCTGGACTGGATTAGAGAAGCTGCATGGTAGCATGAGTGGGGTGTAACTGACTGGGTCAATCCATCTATGTTCAAAATCCAAACTGGTGAGATGTGTATATGGGTCGGTGGTCATGTGATGAGGTCAATGTGTTGAGCCAAACTATTGTTGTTGGTGAGGGTATGTTTTTATATCTGTGGTTTAACAAGTGTAGGCTCATCTTTTTTTTAGCAATGTTTGTAATTGTCTATTATATTTTAGATTTTTCCAGGGATTTGTTTTGTGGACGACTTATCAACCTTATGCAGGTTATTTAAAGCTAGAAAATATTTTTAGATTGTAAGAATTTTTTTGAGACAATAACCAAAATCTTATGTTTAAATATGAATGTAGAATATTAACCAGAATAATTTATAGCATATTGTATTCCATCTCTTTCACTCATACATACATTGATTCTTAATCTATTGTCTTATTTCTGTTCCAGAAAATGAAACCCCAGAGCCACCAAAAGTTAATGATCCAAACATCGAGATTAAAGAAAATGAAATTGTCACCAGCATGAAAGACAATAATTCCCCCGTGACTGAACAAAAGAAAATTAACATTGATTCTGACGATGATGATGACTCACCAGAGATGAAATATTTACCAATCACTGTTAAGATCACACCTCATCGATCTGAAGATCAGGTGGACAAAGGTACAAGACAAATATTCTATAAGTAAAATTATTTAATTAATTCTCTTTTTCTTTTCTTAAAAGAAGCAACTGAATTACCTGCAACTAAGTAACTGTTTCTTATACAAAGGTACTGATAGATGAGATAACAAGCACTTTACACAAAATTTAATAAAAGACAAAAATCCCGATCCTCAGTAGAACTTTACTAATTCATAGAGATGATATTATTGAAATTTAAAATATACAGGTTTCATTTATAATCCAGTCTGTCAATTTGTCTAATTTGCTTTTATTTGTCAATCTACTTTTGTCTATCAATCTCTATTTATACTTTCATCTCTTTTTAGCTTCTGTTGAGATGTTGTGAGTTTCCCGCGTGTCGGTGTATGAATCAAGACAAACACAGTTGTAGAGGAAAATACTGGTATATTCATAAAAGCAATTAACAATAGAGTGATTAGTAGAACGAAGGTTGGTTAGTACGAAACAATATCCAAAGTCTATAGTCCAACGGTATGTACCGGGTAAGCTTATCTGGACTGCTAACACTGACGCTCTGTCACTCTCTCTCCAGAGCTGACTTATATAAGAGGGACCAGTCCATTACTAGTTAGAAGGTGGGTGCGCCCCAACAGCTTCTTTTCATTCCAGTCTGTTCATATCTAACTCAATCTGTCTATATCTTTCTCTCTATCTTGTTTTGTTCATGACATCTTTGCTGATTTTCAAGACATACATGGAGACAGGCACTTTTCTTGGTTCAGTGGGATCTTCCTAACTATTAGTAGTCACTACAATTGAGTACCTGTCATATCTGCACTGCTTATATTGTATAAATATATTTTTATCTAAGTACCATTGAAGTCAACAAATTTGAAGTGCTTTAATGTTTGGGTTAGTTTAGATTTTTGGAAGATTTTCTGCATTCTCAAAAAAAACTTGTAAAATTTGAATTTAGGTGGAAATAAAGAAGAAAATCATTTACATCCAGAGACAGTTTATTTGTTTACAGATAATTTCTTTTTTTGTTTTCCAAAACAAACAATTCAAATATTTGACCAAAATGTAACAACAAACATTTACCATAAAATAAGTGAGAAAAACTTAAGATTCCTATATTGAAAAATGAGAATTGGAAATAAAAAATACAATAAACAAATTAAACCAGAAATTATTTTTTTTTTACAAATGAATATAAAGTCGATTTATTGCTGTTTTTGGATTGAACACTTCAGATACTGTTTCTTCTTTTCTGTGACCATGTCACTTGAGGATTCAACAATTTCCTATTCTTTATAACTCTTAGCACTCTTTTTTTCTTTTCTTTTTTTTAGCACTGTTTTTTTTTTGTATTTTTACTATCTTTCTGTTAGTATGGTAGCACAAGAGAATAAACAAAACAAGTACTACCAGTGAGGCAAAAAGACAAGAATTATTAATATAAAATTCTTTGTCTTGCCAATACAGAGAATATGAGTGGAATGTTGTTTAAGTCAATGACCAGGAAAGCTTTGATGACTTTTGATAGCATATCATCTGATGACTGCTCAGTGGCAATGTTGAGATTGTTACAATTTTCCTCCAAATCAGATCTGATTCATGTTGCACTAATTTTCACCATTGGCCAGATGTGAATGCTCCAGATGCCCAAAACTCAAAGAAAAATCTGTCAACTGTGCAAGACTTCACACATATCTTCCATTTACTCATACACTCAAAGAAAAAAAAAGCAATACAATCCAGAATTTCCACCCAATAGCACCCACTCCTGCCTAAAAAAACAAAATAAAAACTAGAGTTGATTTGAGCCTCAAAAAGGACATCAAAGTGACATTCAGCAGTTGGATGACATCTTGATCCAAGTTCACATGCTTGTCAAAAAGCGACTTCCCATTGCCAAAGACATCACTCATCCAGCTTGCCAAATGACGTCACCTCAGTAAGTCACAGCTTATCTTCCCTCTCATTCCATATGCCACACTAGATGCCTTTACAAATCTATTTATCTCCATTTTTCATATGAGAGACATCTACCCTGATTTTTCATTTATTGTGTATTATATTAATACAATTGTTTATTGCTTTAAATTTTGTTGTTTCTTTTTCCATTCTGCAACCATAGGCTTAGTAACATGAAAACACACATTCATATCATAACAAGATGATCAATAATCATCTCAGATGAGATGATAGTTGAGGTGGCATAGTAGGTGATGAACACTTCAGTGGAATTCATAGCAATGATCCTGGATGTCTTGTTCGCCATATTTGTTACATTGGCATCTGTGGACATGATGTGCACTTTAGCATGTGGTGGCTGGAGATATGGATAATGTGTCCGTTGAACCATGTATAACTCTTCATGTAATTCCTGCAGATATATCAGAACTATGATTTTGACTGGTGACTCTGTGTGTCTGCTTCCAATTCTGGTTGGATGGCATTAGGTCATGCGTGTTCAGGTTGGAGAGTTACTTGCTTATCAGAAGCAGTTGCTGTCTTATGTTGGCCAATACTTGATCAGGCTCATTGGGGTGACAGTTTGGTTTGTCATGTTGCTGCATTTTATGTGCGTACATTACAGTGAGATTAAGGGTAATTGTGGTGTCAGTTCTTCTACCCCAGTTGAGGTAGTGTTATGTATCACTGGTTATACTGCTCAGCAAGTAGTGCTTGTCCATAGTCTTGATGAGGTGAGGGTAAATGGTGGGTGTCTAAGTTTTTATTTTTTTCCTCATGAGCAAAACATCCATTAAAGAGAAGACAGTGTCGGAAGTTATTTTTGCATGCCTGTTATCTGATTTGAACTTCACTTTGATATGAACGGTGGCTTCTCGAATAATGTTTTTGTGCCAGTCTGCTGTTACAAATTTTCAAAATATAGAGATATGAAAGTTCAAAAAAAAAGAAAAGATAGTTTCACTCAGATAGGAACACATATATAATATTGTCTTATTCTCTACACATCAAGTAGTCAAATAAATCCTCAGTCTTCAGGAATTATATCTTCTTATTCACTACACATCGAGTAGTTAAATAAATCCAGGATCTTCAGTAATAATATCTCCTTATTCAACAAGTAATAGAATAAGTTCATATGCATATTTCAAATTAGCACATGATGAGAGTCAATTTACTTGTGACCTGTTGTGGTCAGAGATTATTGGAAAACTGACAATACAATTCAAAAATCTCACTTGGTGGCACATGCCATGTGGGCTTGGGTGACCGACTTTTACTTACTCCCTTAGGAGGTCAACCTGTCTAGTTGTCAAGCAACACAGATTCTTTCCCACCATTTCCCAGTTAAGACAGACCTCGGTCTTGACAGGAAATAAAGAAAGAAAAAAAGGAAGATAGAGGAAACACAAAGACAGTGTATCCCTTAATAAATTGATCATACGTCTGATTTAACATTCAATATTGAGGGCCATTTTACACTGCGAAATCTGTCAATTTTTCACTATCTTCTTTTTGGAGGTCCCATGCTCAAAGAGTTGCTGAAAAATCATCATTAGATAGGCTCAACTGTTGATCAGTGAAGATGTCTTGTTATTGCAAGTCGTCTATCTGTTGGTATATGCCTTCATTAAGGAGTGGCAGTTTTGATGATTTCATCCTCCATTTGGTGAGTTCTGGTTTGACTTAGATTGTATATCCTTTTTTTCAAATCAGTAATCAAATGATTGATGTCTTTGCCCTGTTCAAATTTTTTGGTATCTCACATTGCATCATGTAGCGATTACTGCCACATTATTTGTTTGTAGTTTGTGAGGTTATGGGTTGTACCTATGTTTCTAGTGGTGGTATATTTTAGAGTTGCCAATATTTCTTGCAGGTCTGAAGTTTGTCAATGACCACTTTGGTCTGATGTTCGTTGGTGTGTGTAGAGTCAGTTTTGAGATTCAGGATTGCTGTTGCTTGATGATGTTGAGAATTTCTGTATGGATGAGACCACTGTAATCCATTTCATTAGTTCTCCTAGTGCATACTGAAACTATTTGTTAAGTTTTGATTCTGACTCAATGGGAGAACAAATGAAAACACCAAAAAGAAAAGATATCAAGAATTGTTAATATAAAATACTTTGTATTACTGATACAAAGGATATGAGCAGAATGTCTCTTTGTGTGCAAGGGAAGCAACCTGGAGGAAAGGTAGAGTTAGTAAGGCCTGGAGTTGATGCGTTTGTCAGATTGGTTGACTGAGGTTACTGGTGATGATGTTGACAGATTGTCCACTCGTTTTTGGTGTGTTATTGTTTTTCTTAAAAGCAGATGGGTTGGATCCCAACTCATTTTTTTTTTTTTTTTTTTTGCTTTCTTATCATTCACATCCAGCCAACATGTAGAGTGAATCAGAAAGAGATATAATTTGAAGCAGAGTATAACACTTTCTACTCCCTGTTTAGGCCAAATAGATCTCTATGGATGTTGTCATAAGGAAACCTCCACTGACCACCATAATATCAAGAAGACAAAGGAAAATACTAAAAACAAAATAAGGAAATACTAAATAAATGCTAAAAATATTTAACAAAAAAATGTGGATTATTAAAAGAAATGTTTCATAACAGCCTGGAACAATTATTTATACCAACTAAAAAGAAAGAGAACCTCACTTCATCACTTCATATCACTAATACTAAAAGAGTGTAAGTGCTTTTTTTGTACAATGAGAAAAAAACAAGAGAAAAATACAGAATAAAAATGTATAATATGATTTTTGAAAAAATTCAGGCCAAATTTCACAAAAAAATCTTTCTATCAGACTATTGCCTTTGTCATTTTATGGAGATCAGTTTACTTATTTCAAAAATAGAAAAACACACAAAAAAAGGGCACATATCAACATACACCATTTTAGAATCACTCTGATGACTTTGATTAAACCTTCATGCTTTTCTCATTTTTAAAATCAATCACAATGTCTGTGTCTGAACATTTTTCTACCCTTAAAATCTTAATTATAATTTTCAAGAAAGCACTTTTATTTGTAAGATTATTAATCATTTTCTGTAAAAATTTCTCATTTAAACAGGCTCTGTATAGTCTCTAGAAGCTAAACAATACTGACATATTTTTTTTTTGTTTTTTAATGCTGGATCCACTCAGGATATAGGTAATTATGTTTCTCCACAGATAACTTTCCTTTATTATCTGTAAATTGCTATGAACTTTTCAGAAAGATAGAGGGGTATTTACTGCTTGCCTTCTCCATGGTTTTAAATTCAGAGTAGTCCTTCTCCTAGACTAGCTTGCATTGAAGGCTAGAGAATACAATCTACTCTGCTATTTAACCAATAGCTGGGTGATACTGGCATTTTTTTCTTTAAATGCCATTTCCCTTTATGATGTAGGTGTTTATGACTCTACAGATGCTTTTCTTTTATTATCTGGGAATTTTCGTGACTTTTTGAGAAAGATAGTGAAGTAGTTTCCTGTTGCATTATTTACAGTTTGAAATTCAGAGTTTTCCTGCTTTTAGACTTGTTGACACCCAAATCTAATGAGCACAGTATACCCTGCTATTTAACTGATAGTTGGGAATAGAAGATTCAGATTAATGCCTTTCCCAACAACATAAGATAACTCATGTGGAGCATGTCACTCTCGCTTCATAACATCACTTCATACAGTGACAAACATGGCAGTCAATTTCAGTTTGTTTACAGCAGCCAAACAGAGAGGTTGCTTTTCGAGGCAGAAGCTAAATCTGCCTCGCCAGCAGCTTATAAGTCCATGGTGCCATTTCCTTTTGGGAACATATCTTTCCTAGATATAGAAAGAAACTCCATCTCGCAGTTCTCAATTTGGGAAAACCTGAGACTCACTGTTTCCCATTCATAGAATATGTCCTCACCTGGGATATAGTAGATGAATCTGGCCTGTTTGAATATGGAGTCCTAAACATGGTTTCTCCAGACACAGGAGTATCTCCATATTATATGTAAGTCCCTTCTTTTTGTTTCTCTTTACACTCTACTTTGCTGTGTAGATATATGTGATATATTATTCTCTTCATGGATCACATGTATATATAGTTTTGTGTATGTCTCAGTAGTATAAAATCTCTCTTTTTTCCTTTCAGCCATTCCATTCTATCCCTAAACTACAGTGTTATGATATCACAGATATAATAATTCCCATGACAGGGGAAATACAAAATGGAGAATAAACTTTTCTTCCATAGCTCCATCCTGTTACATTATAATAAAGAAAAATTTTTATTTCATTATTTACAATGAAAATTGTAAAATTAAACTTTTTTTTCTTTTGTTTTCAAGTAGTAAAGAAGGAAAAATTTCTTCAGTCAAAATCGCCCTCAGCTCATCCATCCAGTTACAAAAATTCTCAGGTAAGCTTCTAAAATTGAGCCTATATTATGATCATGTAGTTTTTATCTGTGAATAGGTTTGTATGTTTCCATAATGGCTGACTGCTTGTTTCCAATTACACCATCTACTAGGGTAATTAATTAATTAATCCATGTTGCAGACACCTACTCAGGTAAATTTGTATTTCTTCAACACCTGCAGAGCCAAACTGTGGTTTATAATGCAGCAATGCTGAAAGAAACTGAAGTTATATTCCTGGCAAAGTACACACAATCTGGTGTGGTAAATAGTTGAGTGCCAGTATGATCAAACCCTCGCTCATGATGGCTTCCAAGATTTGCAAAAAATCTTCAGTTTCACTCACAAAGCTTGGGTCAACCCATGATATGGTTTTCAGTTACTTTCCAATGGCACCACACACTAAGCTCTCTCCCCTAGGCATATTATCAAGAAATGACCTCCATGACAAATCAACTATGGGGATATTTAAACCTAGGTTTCCTAGTCAGAACATTAACATTCTAACTATTTGGTCATATAATATTTCCATAACACAGGAAGAACTGAATATCAAATTGAGATTTGTGTTAGGATAATACTGATAAAACCCTTTAAGTTAAAAGAAAAAAAAGAATGAATCAATTTTCAGTTCAGTTTGTAACATAATAATAATATAATAATATATAATAATATAATAATAATATATAATAATAATAATAGTGTTGTGTCTGCATTTGCACTCACCCTAATAATAATGATTCAGTTTTTGTATGTTTGTTACAAAAGTGGAAAAGAAATTCATATCAATATTGAAAGATGAAAAAAACAAAACAGTTATTAATTGATGCATAAAATAATGACACCTATGAAATAATAAAATCTTTATTTTGTTTTCACGCTCAAAAAAAACATTACGTATCTTTTTTTATAAAAATAAAAAAAAGTTTTTAAAATAAACATTTATCATTGGTAACATTATTTTATGCAAAATTGATAATTGTTTTCATTTTCTCTTATATCATGAATATGTCTACACTCTAAACAGTTTTCTAAAGTGTAAGCATGTATGTTCAAAAATCATTCAGGATTAGTAGGAGTACAAATAAAGTTAACATTAAATTTTAAATTCAGCAGAAGTTTGTCTGATTATAAAGTAGTCGCTTCTTTATTTATTTTTAGATAAGCTTAATATAGATTTTATAAGTAGAAAGTGATTTAACATTAAGTTTTGTGGCCAACTTTCTTATTTACTCAGTCACTGGGTAAATGATTTGTCTTTATAGTAGAATAGTTATTTTACATAGTCACATTTGTACACAGTTTGTGTTGATTTGATCAATTATTCTATAAATTATCTGTAATAGTATCTTCATTATCAAAATTTTGTACTGATAAGAAAAAAAATTACAATTTAGGAGATGGGTGAGATTTATAATAAAAAATACCAAAAAAGACTTGAGGATTACCAGGATTCCATAGCATATGTTTTGACATGCTACATTTCTTAGTCCTACCACCCCTGACTTTTACAACTAGGACTCACCATGTCACATGCACAAGTGGGAATCATCCCTATTCCCTTTGTATTCCAATAGTAAGAAATACATTCCATTCAGACAGCTTCTTCCCAAGAATTGGTGCTTGTGGAACAAACTCCTGGCAGGATATTTTTCCAATCACTACAATCTTGACCTCTTAAAGTCTACGGTTAACTGTTCTGCATAACCCCATAAACTTCACTTCTTGTCTTTTCTTATGCTCATACAACACCACACAGTAACTCTCTACCTTGAGTGGCTCTAGGGCTTTGTATTGGTGTGAACATTAGTATAAAATATAGTATTTGTATTGGGTGAACATTAGTATAAAAAAATGTAAAATATACTAAAGGAATACATTGTATATATGGAATTTACAGGTTGTGTGTTGGTGTATCATAGGTGTGTGCATGTTCACATGTAAACAATTACAGAAGCATACAAAAACTTTCTACTTGTTTTGGTGTCCTCCCTCTAAGAGGCTATGTTAGACTCTTCCACCTACTATAAGTTTAGTAGGAGAGAAGGTTCAGGGGAAACAACAGTGAATAGATTGAGCACTAGTTTGTTCAATACCTTCTCACTAGTTGTGTAATACTCTTCTGGTGTTTAATATACAATATATCTGCAAACTTGGTTTTTGTTATTACTTAACCATTTACTTGGTCACAACACTACTACAGACCATTTATCCTTTCTTTATAAACTGGAAGTTCTCAATTTCTCTTAGGTATGTCTGTTTTCTTTTTCTAGTTCAGACGTTAGAGTAAGTATGGATAAGCATGGTTATAATGGTTAAGCTCAAGTCAGCCTTGCTCTGAATTGGAACAACCAAAAAAAGATTGATTTACTTCATAGATGGAGATTTTGGAAGACACATGCAAATACCATGCACTCAAAAGTGGAAAGAGAGTTGACTGGGGAAATGAACATGTCCCAGCAGGGATGTCTTCAAACACACTTTGCTACATCTTAGAGAAAAAGGAAGGAAAAATGTTTGTCTTTTTATAGACTCAAACAGTGATGCCTAATGGATATTTGACGAAAACACGTGGAGTAATACAATCTGGTTTCTTTATTACTAGCATCATTGGAAAATGTATTTCTTTTTCTTTCTTTTTTATTATTCACTAGCAGCATGGCCCGGCATTGCCCGTGCTTGATTCAAAAATCGTACGACTCATACACTAATCGCTATCACTTGACTTAAAATATTTTTGCCATTCCTTGCCTTTAAAGGAGTGCTCTTTGCTGTGCTGATGTTGCTACATGCCTTACTTCTTGCCTATCTCACACTGCTAATTTTTTCTAAGCTCTATACTAAACATTAAATCTGTTACGAAAAAAGAACTAAACAAAATGAACACAAAATGATCAGCTTTAAAAAAGGACTCATAACTGGAAAAACTAAATGAAAAAAGAATGTTAACAACAAATACTTTTTCCCACCCAACCCAGTTCTGCCGAATCAGAATCAACATTGAGTTTAAGCAAGAGAATCGTTGGGAGTTGGGAAATGCAACATCAGTCTTGGCCTTCCCGCTAACTTGGAGCATGTACATGTAAATTTTGGTGCAATCCATTGAAAATTGCAGCCGTGCATTCATTACACACACACACACATCCTGCCTTTTATAGATAGAGATTATTATTATTATTTTATTTACTGATTCTATTTCATTTTCCTCAAATCTATTATATTTTGGTTGATAGATCAGTTGTACATTGGAATTAATACCAGAGGCTTATCTCTACAGATTTACTGGATGATAAAATTTTGGGGTTATGTGAGAAAACTATGTTTTCAGAATAAAAAATATACATATGCACCTTCAGACTCAAAAGATTCTCCCCAAAAAATGTGAATCACTGTCACTTACCCCATCAACTTATATTTTAATGTACCTCACTGATTTCTGTTTGAATTCCTGGTATGAACAGTTATCATTATTTACATTCAGACTATTGTCTTCATCTTTGTTGTTATTATCCCAACACTACTGCCATTGTGACCTCAGTCTTTCAAGTGCTTGTCAATCCAGATTTAGAGCAGTGATTCTCAACCACCATGCTATGGCACACTAGTGCAATCCACTTAAGTGTGTTGCAAAATATTGTTATGGCATACATATATATGTGTGTGTGGAAGTAGTAATGGTACAGTATTAGTATTTGAATAAATGAATAAGTATTAAACTTCTTTTTCAAATAATTCTTTTCACTATTCTTTGATTATGTTATTTTAAATACTTTGTTTTAATATTCATTTTTTTAAAAGTTTTTTAATTTAACTTTTTAAAATTTTCCTTTATTTGAATAAATGAATATTAACCTTTTTTTCATATAATTGTATTCAACATTCTTTGTTTGGTTCAAAATTTTTACAAAGTTATATTGAATTATTAATTAATATAGTCAGTTTCTGATACGCAGCATTGAGCATTTGATTTAAATTCCCAATTTTTTAAAAATATATTACACCAGGCATAGGTTTCACACTAAATAAGCTGCACAAATAGTTGAATAGAAACATTGAAATAAAGTAAGTTCATATTTGTTTGTGTATTTTTTAAAAATCTATGGTTTTATTTCATAACATTTAAATGTATACCCTTTAAAAATTTCTCTAAGTGTGCCATGATATTTTCTTTTGCTTCGAGTTGTGCCATTGCTTTAAAAGGTTGATAAACACTGATTTAGAGAATAAAAGTTTCAGTTTGAAATTCCCTGAAGGTTACTCAGATCATATTGGAATTTAATTTGAGAACAATATTTTACAAGTTCACATTCTAGCCTATTTTTCCAAACCTCACTCCAACCTTTTTTCTTACTTTCAAAACTGGCTCCCAAAGCTTTGATTCTAATCAGAGATAAGAATATATTTTCTGACTAACGAGAGAGCTGGAAAATATAAAAAGGAATTCCACCACTATTATTCTTTCCATGGTGCCATAAAGTCTGGGGGAAACCTCACAGCTTGTTCACTCCAACCTTTTTCATTACCTTCAAAACCAGCTCCCAAAGCCTTGATTATTATTAGAGATAAGAATGTGTTTTCTGATCAATGGAGGGGCCAGGAAATTTGTATAACGATTTTGGAGGGAAAAGTCCCTGATCCTTCAAATCCTCCCAAATCTCCATAAATTTGTAGAATCTTCACCTATTTGGCTGTGAGAATTTGGCCCACTATCTGTGAGGTCAGCAATAGAGAGCACCGGTCAACTTCAGAACCACTTTCAACCAAAGAAGAACTACCTACTAAATGGCTGTTGAGAATGAATGTCAGCCCACTATTACAGACCAGTTGAAAGCTGCTTCCTTTCATCTACAAGACTATTGTTGTCGACCTACGAACTCATTCAACTGCAGATTTCCTATATCTACCAACATTTTCTTACTCTACAAGAACTGTGAGGAAAACTGTGAGTGTTTCTAAACCTTAACAACCTTCTACTTGCTTAAAGAACTTTTAGTTACTCAGAGAAATATTTTGAGCAAGCCTTTTTTCTGTTATGAACATTTTCTCTTCCCTTAAAGGAAATTTTCTTCTCCATTTCTTTCTCTCCTAATTGTCTGTATCCCTTTACCCTTTTTTTCTGTATATGTAAATAAACACATTCTTCTTTTATTGTTATACACTGAGAAGGAGTTTTTTCTTTATTTGTTCACCTAAAAGAGAGAGTTTGTCTGCTCTAATCTGGTGGTTTTTATTAGCGTTTTGTCGCAATTTTTAACTTCAACCCTTTGATGTGGGAAAGCCAGGACAAATTTCCCAGCATTCAACAAACACCTGAAGAAGGCTGAAGAATGCAACAGCACAAATATTGTGATCATAACAACAAAGATAAGGACATTAGTCTAACTGTAAAATATTTTTCTTATTTTTCATCATCATACTCAGTTGAAAATAAAGACTAGAAGGTAGAATAATTGAAATGTTGTGATAATAATAACAAAGATAAGGACAATAGTTTGAATGTAGATAATGTACCTCATTCTTCTTTTTCTACATGCTGTGTCCCTTCAGGATGTTGGCAGTAGTGGCTCTCCATAATTTCCAGTCCTTTATAGCACTTAATAATCTTTTTGTTATCTCTCCTAAACCCTGTTCTGCCATCCATTTACTCTAGCTTGTAACATAGGTTATGTATTGATTTCCTCTGTCAACTTTTGCCTTCAATCTATCCTGTGAATATCAATTTTTCAAGCCTTCTTTCCTCATTATGTTCCCTAGAATAAGATGTCTTTTGTAAAGAGCATGAGAAAATACTTAATACATTACAACCCTGTCAGTCTATTCTTCTTTCTTTTTTTCTCTTTCCTTTTTACCTCAATTTGAAGTTATTGAGTAACATTGATTATTCAAAAGTAATGTCTTCATTTGATCAATATAAACCTCAACTGTTCTACTTGGAGCAGTGTTGAATGATAAATCTCCAGGATTAAACTTCATAAAACAATTTCAATATATTCAGTCATTTACAGTCCATGAACCGTACAACATTTCTTTTTTGTCTTATTTTGTTTGAGTTGCATATTTAATTTACTTTTAATAAAAAAAATTAGAGTATATGTTTTTTCAGCATTACAAATCAATAAACAAACGTCCACCAATTTTGACAATTTTCTTTTAAAGGCATTTTGGTATTATGACAAAATCAATTTTTTAAATTAAGGTATTCTTCTTCTTTCATCTCTTTTCTCCATTTCATCTTTTTTACTTTCATTTCTTTTTTGTTTTTTCTCTTCATTCTATTCATTTATTTTTTCTTTCATTTCTTCTTTATTGATTCCTTTATTTCTTTGTCCATAACTAACTAGGTTTACACAATATCACGTTGAAACACCAGTTCTCATACACTCACCAAACTTAAGCAATGTTGAGCCTGGTCAGTATCTAGATGGGTGACCACTTACGAATACCAATTACTGTAAGTGTGGATGTGCAGATGGTGTAATGGATAAAAACTCAGAATTGGAACTCAGGGAGCTGAGTTCCAATTCCAGTTGGGTCCATTACATTCACCGATGCACAAAAACCTCTTCTCCACCTAGCTATGGGTTAATTAACAGGACTTGTATCAGTAAATCCTCATCTCCAAAAAAATTCTTACAATATAAAAATATTTTCTGGCTTTAAATACCCTGCAAAAGGTTGATAAGCTGTAAAAAAATTTTTAAATGAAGATATTTTTCTTCTTTCATCTTTTTTCATATTTTCTTCTCATTTCTTTTTTGTCTTTCATTTCTTTTTGTTTTTCTCTTTTTCATTTTTCTTCTTTCATTTCTTTTTCTTTTCATTCCTTCTTTTTGTCTTCTTTCATTTCATTTTGTCTTCTTTCATTTCTTTTTGTTTTTCTCTTTTTCTTTCATTTTTCTTCTTTCATATTTTTTTCTTTCTTTTTTCTTTTCATTCCTTTTTGTCTTCTTTCATTTCTTTTTGTTTTTCTCTTTTTCTTTCATTTTTTTTTCATTTCTTTTTCTTTTTTCTTTTCATTCCTTCTTTTTGTCTTCTTTCATTTCTTTTTGTTTTTCTCTTTTTCTTTCATTTCTTTTTGTTTTTCTCTTTTTCTTTCATTTTTCTTCTTTCATTTCTTTTTCTTTCTTTTTTCTTTTCATTCCTTCTTTTTGTCTTCTTTCATTTCTTTTTGTTTTTTCTCGTTTTCTTTCATTCTTTTCTTTCTTTTCATTTATTCTTTTTACTATCATTTCTCTTTCTTTCTTCTCTGTCTATCACTAACTAGAGGTGATATATACTTTTTGTTAGCTGACTAGACACATTTATCAAATTGTTTTTGTGACAGTTTTTTCACTCAAAATCAAAGTTTTCTTCTATAACACAAAATACTGTATTCTATTTTTTCTTTATTATTTCTTTTCTTTCAGTCTCAACAATCCGAGTTTGATATTCGATTGGACAAATTTGCTGCAAAATTCTCTCGGTTAGTGAACAACTGTTTCACTCTTTGAATTACACTTAAAATTTGTTCTAATATTATAATAATTATTTAAATTATGAATCCATAGCTTTTCTGGATCATTAATTAATTATATTGTTATAAACGACTTTACATTATAAAAAAATGAATACAGAATTTATTGACTTGAAATTACTTTTTAATTCAAGAAAGTTTGGGACTGACTGATTTTGACAACAATAACAATTTCATAAAATTACCCATGATTATGATAAACTGCTTTCTTTGTATGAAAGACTTGTGTCTAGATAAATTAAAACTTAAAAGAAGACATAAGGTTTTTATAAAGCCATCTTGTTGCTCACTTGCCTCTCTGGGGTCTCATCTTGAGTCATGTACAGTAAAACCTGTGCCTCTTTGAATACTTTCACCAGTACTGACACTAATGTGTACTTGAGCAACCTTAGCACCCCCCCTTAAAGAAGTACCAAAGACTTCAGCATCAAAGTACTGCTGCTGAAAAAAAAAAAAGAAGCTGGGCTGGTAATATATCAAGAGTAGAAGACCATCATCTTTTCAAAAACCTACTGATCAGTGAACTGGCCTCTAGCCAACAGAAGAGCACTGTGGAAGAGATACAGAGATTCCCTAAAAATATACTCTCTTGTAGTATTAACTAGCACAAATTCATTAAAGAGGCTGTTGACATGCCTTCTTTGTGCCACAACCATTTCCAGGCAACTGCCCATACTGAATCAATCCACAGACTTAGGATAAAGAGGATTAGGCAGTTCAAGTCTTCTAAGCATTACTGTCAGCAATCCTATTCTAATACACACTTGAGGAAAAAAAAACTGTTTTGCATGGACCAGGCAAATCAGAAGCAGACCTGAATCATAGTTTGCAAGACAAAGCCATAATGTTATACACACTCACACATATGTAAGAATATAACTCCAAATAATAGCTTGAAATGCTTGCCTCCTTTATAGTACTTCATAGTACTCTCTTCTTAACTCAGTGGATTGTCCTAAAGCTTTTCCCCAACTTCTAGGAACATTTTCACTTAGACTTCCAGCATTTTTTGATTCACTGTGTTTCATTTTTAAACCTGTTTCCTATCTCATTCAGCCTCTACAGAGAGGCTATCCTAAATGAGTTTCAGTTCCTCCAAAGATTTATTATCAGTGGACATAATATTAACTATATAAGATATGCTGATGACATGGTGTTAATGGCTGACTTGGTAAGAATACTACAGGACCTCCTAGACAAGGTAGTAGATGAAAGCAAGAAAAATGGACTAACCATCAACTGCAAGAAGACAGAAAGTATGGTCATCAGCAAGAGAAAAAGCCCAAGATGTGAGTTATAAATTGGAGATGTCAACATCAAGCAGGAGCGGAAGTTTAAATATCTGGGAAATGTTTTAGCAGAGGATGGAAAATGCAATTCTGAAATCCAAACACACATTGGGGTAACAAAAGAGGCATTACAAAAACTAAACAAAGTGCTGGGAAACAGAAAAAGTTCATTCGAAACAAAGAAAAGAATGCTGGATTGCTATGTGATATCTATCCTCTTATATGACTGTGAATGCTGGACAATCTCTCCACAAATGAGGAGAAAATGGGAGGCAAAAGAAATGTGGTTTTTACAGAAGGGTACTGAGAATTCCATGGATAGAGCAAGTAAGCAAAACATAACAAAAAAATGGCAACAAAAAGAATGCATACTCAGAATCAGGAAGAAAGTAGCTAAAATTCTTTAGACACATAATGAGGAAGTCACTCTTAGAAAACTTAACCCTCACAGAGCATATCGAGGGTAATAGATAAAGGCAGTGATCCACCTATCTGATGAGCTTGGGTGAATGGATAGTGGAATGGGAAGACAAGACCCTTAACAAAAGAAGAAAAACTACTAAGGACCATAAGGGTAAGGAAGTCTTGGAGAGTCATGATCACCCATGTCCTGAAGGGATGTGGTATATAGAAGAAGAATGGCAAGAATTCCAAAAGTCAACAAAGAACCCTATACAATAATTACGAATAACTGCATTCGGATTCACAATTATTTCTACTCAACAGCCTTTAGAATAATTTGAAATTGTAATTATTAGAATACAATAAACCGGAAATACATGTTCTTGCTACCCATAATGCCCCATTGACCAGCATATATAAATAGTTGAGCCAACAAACAACACACATGACTTGAAGATTGTGTTCAAGCATGAAACACTTTCACCACTCAGTACTGACTTCAGTGTCCACTTTTATATGCTTGAATGCAATCTTTATGAAGATTGCATCCAAGCATGAAACAGACTGTTACAACACAGTGATGACCTTAGTGCTCACTCTTTTATTTATATATATATATATATATATATATATATATATATATAGGGAGTTGTCTGTATGTGTGTCTGATTAAAATTAAAAAAACTACAATAATTATCAACAAAATATATATATATATATATATATATATATATATATACTCATTATCACCCAAGCCAGCTTTTTGTAAAAAAATTATCGTATGATTTATATTTATTAGAATATTTTCAAATTAAAATGCATCAGAATGCATTCAAAATTCTCAGAATTGAAAAGTAAAAATGAACAGTAATAATTCTTACTCCCAATTATTATTACCGTTTCTTTTTTACTTGTTAATTCTGCTGATACTTTTGAAATGCTATGCATATATGTATTTTTAAAATTTCTATTCTTCTGAATTTATTTTCACATCTATACTAAATAAAAGTGTAACTTTAAAAAAATTAATATTAAAGCAACAAAGTAAATTTAAAAGAAGAAGAAGAATATTAAATACAATTATTTGACAAAAAGTTTAATATTTACTTATTCAAATATTTGAGTGTCTCTATGTCTGGCTAAAACTAAAAACTACAATAATTACAACAAAATAAATATATATACAGATTCAGTATCATCCTAAAGGGCAGTTGTGTGCGTTTGTGTGGATTATTGACTTATTAATATTTTAAATAAAGTAAATGAACTTAAATTAAGATATATTTAAACATATTTAATATAATCATTTTTTAAAGCAAAAACTGTAGTGAGCCTTACTTCTTCGAAAAATAATTATTTACTATTTATTTTGGAGGGGAATTTAGATTTTTTAAGTAAATAAAGTTTTACTTTTAAACATTACATTAAAGAAGCAAACATTTCTCTGTAAATGAATTTAATTACTAACTATTTTGAAAGAAAATAGAAGCAAGATATGTTGAGAATTTAGTTTTGAAAAGTGATTATGTTTACATTTGAAGTTATATTTTGATTTTAAAAGAAAAAAAAAATTAATTAAATAAAAATTAGAAGAGACAGACATGAGTTACGGTCAACATTAGTCATGGTGAATATTTGTTTTACAAATTTAACTATGTTTTATTTAAATTAAAGTGTCTTTTTGAATAAAAATATGGGGATACTCAGCCCCTACCCACCAGCATGGTATTGGCAGTGTGGTATTTTCCGAAATTTAGTTATTTTGTAACAAACCAAAAAAACAATGAAGTTTAGTTTTTAAAGATTGAATAAACAATTATTTTCCATAAGATGGTTGAAAAATATAAGTAAATTTTCAATAATAAACTATTATTTAGAGATCTTCTGAGCAATGTCAGGTATCCTCACTAGTCTATATATATATATATATATATATATATATATATATATATATATATATATATATTTATATAATATTTCTAAAGAAATAATGAATATTTTATTTATCAATCTGACAGATTTTATCACTTGAATGTCATTTTTAGTGAATACCCATATTTGAGTAGACACTCCATTTATTTATTAAATAGTATATGTATTTTCGTCTACTGGCCTGAATACTTGAGAAATATTATTAAAGAAAAATATGCACACTCTGGCAGAATTTAAGCATGCACACCCTTTGCAGGTAAAATCATTGTTAGATCTGACATGCTTTAGACTGACTTAGCCACGATTCAGATCAGTAGACGAAAATAAATATAATGTTAATAAATAAACAGAGTATCTACTCAAATATGAGTATCCACTAAAATAATGTTTAAATGCTAAAGTCTATTAGATTAATAAATAAAAAAATCCATTACTTCTTTAAAAATTACTTTTTTTACATTAGGATATGAAACTGAGCAGATATAAATGTTTTCAGAATCTGGGAAAGATTTGTGTTTATAAGGCACTATTTGACTTTACCTGATCAGTGACACACTCTGGATGAGTTGTTCAAGAGAATGCCAGATCTAACAGCAGTTTCTCCTGAAAAGAAGAATGCATATTTGAATACTGCCAGAGAGCCCATATTTTTCTTTAATAAGATTTCTTGGATATTCAGGCTGGTAGATGAAAATAAATAAATGTACTGTTTAATAAATAAATGGGGGTGTCTACTCAGATATGAGTATTCATTAAAAATAACATTTAAGTGATATAATATATATATATATTTTGTTCTTGTAACGGCATTCACCCGAGGTGGGTTGAGCCAGCTCCAATATTGGAGTTTCATGGGAATTTGGAATTAACAAGCAGTCCCCAACCCACATGTATAGCACATGAGATTTGATTATAGTGGTGACCATCCACACTTTTTGAAGGACCGATTACAGAGACCTGGTGCACTACATGCCACAAGGTCCCCAAATGACTCTCTGCAGGTTTTGAATTCAGAGTTTTCCTTCTCCTAGACCATTTGCCATCCAAGGCTGTCTTGCTATTTACCCATAGCTGGAGGGAGAAGAAGAGGATTCACACCTTTCCCAAGGGTATTAGCACATAAGTGAATGTAATGGATTCAACTGAATTCGAACTCGGCTCTCCGATTCCTCAATCCAAGCCGCTATCCATTACTCCACCATGCCTCCATATATATATATATATATATATATATATATATATATATATATATATATATATATATATATATATATATATATATATATATATATAGTATGCAGCTTATATTTTATATCATAAAGAAACAACTTATACCAAGAATTAAATAGCAATATTAAGGTGATTAATGTTGAAATCACTTCACTAACAGGACAATGAGACATTAATTTAATATCAATTCTTTTGAATAATAAGATCCTTATATTTGAGTTGTCATCAGAAGAGAGATACATGTCAATTCTCACTTGATGGATTTGAACAAGAACTCTAGCATCATGACTTTGCTCACCCCAAAACATATATTCAACTGTCAGTCAATAGCATAATTTAAAAAAAAAACATCTTTTTGTCTACACATATTTCGTCTTAATATTTGCCTATATATAAGAAAATTGCACCTTGAAGATGACAATTTGAAATTTTCAAAAATACTATAAGGACTATAGGACCCAGTCTGTTGTATTTTATTCATAGTGGCGGTGGGTAAGAGAGAGTAGAACGATTCAAACCTTTCCCAAGGGTACTAGCACATAAATGAATGCAATGAACTTGACTGGAATTCAAACATGGCTCTCAGATTCCTCAGTCTGAGCTGCAATCCATTACTCCACTGTGCCTCTATTTAATCAATGCTGAAAGAAAAAGAAACATTTTTCTTGCAAGTGTATTTGTGAATGTGTATATAGAGGAGATATTGTCTGAAGAAAAGGTGAGTGAATAAATTATCTTTGGCAATTACCACAGTGTCTGTTTGATCTGCATTTTGAATGCATTTGAAGTTTAGTCCTAAATAAACAAAACAGTATTCAAGAGTTAATATCTTTTGAAAAAGTTTGCCTAATTTAAATTTCTGTCTACCTTTTTCAACAGAGGAAACAGTGCAAAAGTCTTGAATTTAATTCACGGTCGAGATGAAAATACTTTTGGAGAAGATTGGTGTGTCAGACAGATAGAGAGGTATATTAATAATTTTATATTTGTTTATAAAAGGACATGTTCTATAATCGAAAATGTTAAAATTGTATATAAGAAAAAAGTCAAAGAACAGTGGGGGGAGGATAATAAAATAAATCACTGTAAATAGATCAATCAAGACAATATCAACAAAATAAATGATTGTTGATAGTGTTTTGATTCACCTTTTTACAGTGATTTTTTTTAAAAACCATTTTACCCTAACCAAAGAAATAAAACCACTAAGATGCAAGAGAGAATACTAAAACAAAATTATTAAGAGAGAACAATAAAAGAATAAGAATTAAGAAGTTAGAAGATAACAATTGACATTGCATTTAAATTTTTGAAGATCAAAGTTAACTGGGAAGTAAGAAGCCAAAAGAGAATTCCATAAGCAAGATGTGCAAGAGAAGAAACTTTTAGCATAGAACTTACGGTTGCATCTAGCCATTTTGACTGTAAAATCTACTAATGCACTTAAATTTGTAAATTCTAGATACCATACATAAAAGCTCATCAGAAGAATTACCATGAAAATATTTATAGAAAAAGCACAGAGAAGCAGTGGTGAGAAAATGACTGAAGCCAAGATGCCAGGTCAGAACCAATAACATTTATCAAAAATTTCTAAATATATAGCAGAAGCATCAGATCAGATGTATCAGGAATATTCATAGCATGAAAGAATGGTAGACTTATGAATATGTAAGATAGATTCTAACAAGAAAAATAGTCTAGCACAAAATAGGAACTGACTTTCCTAGCAGCAATTTCAGATTTATTTCATTATTGTTGCTCTTCTTCCCTCATTCCTTGTGTTTTTTTTTATCCAATATACAATTTAAATATGTCTGTTTTGTTAGCAGTAATAAAATTTTTTACCTCCTATAGATTATTTAAGTAATGATATATTTATAGTATAATTAATTTTTTTAGAACTATAAATAAAAACAATATTAAAAAATATATACATGAGGGTATTGAATAATGGTTAGTATTGAAGTTTATAACAATTGAGTAGTGAGTTCAATCCTTACTTTGTCCTGAGTATGATGATAATATACATCTGGCGGCAAGACCTCTGATTGTGAGATTGGAGGTTTTGAAGAACATGGAACTGCCTCTTAATTACTGTCATTCCAGGTCCACCCTGACCCAGCGTGGTAGCACCTGTTAGGGTCCTAGTTATGGGAAAATAGTGAATCCCTAAACAAAACTCAACAGTACATTTTTTTGATGAAATGAGCAACAATATATTTTTATAGCAAGATGACAATCAATGCAATACTAAAAAAAATATATAAATACATTGTTATAGTAAAATTACCAACAATATATTTTACCATCTACAAACAAATCAATCAATCTTAACTGGGTTCCCCTGCTGTTGGTCTTGTGCTGAACCAAGCTCAGTAAATAATTATAAAAAATTTCTAATATTTCATGTTTGACAAAAATATGATCAAATTTATTTAATAGTCTTCAGTTAAGATTATTTTGAATATTATATGAAAATAAAATGCTGTACACAGAGATTTTTTCTGTTTAGTTGTTTTTCTGTCTATAAGAATACTCACATGTCATTGAATAATTATTAGCAAACTGGTTTCACTACTCATAAATAATGAAAAACTTTATTGTTATGGTTACATAAGGGTCACCTTTTTATTTCCATGATAACTTAAACATGTAAAAGATTATAATATTATAAACATTGGAAATAAAAAGAATTATAAGAAATATCAGTACCTGGGAAAGATTTAATTTTTCCTATTAGAATTTTCTGATTAGTCATAATTCTTAAGTTAATGATTGAATAAGCTCGTTGAGAGTTCTATCATTGTAAAATACACCTGGAAATTCTCCTATTGCCTGATTTATGGCCATATATTTTTGAAACACTGGTTTCCATACAATCACTAAAGTTAAGCAATGTCAAGCGAGGTCATTATCTAGATGGGTGACCACTTGGGAATCAGAATTGTTAATTGGAGAACCGAGTTGCAATTTCAGTTGGGTTTATTATATTCACTTACACGCAAATACCCAAGGGAAACGTATGAATCTCCTTATTCTCCCTCCCAGCTATTGGTTAATTAGTAAGATTTGTATCACTAAATCATTATTATCTTAAAAAAAAGTCTTACAATATAAAAATATTTTCTGGCTTTAAATAACTGGCAAAGGGTTAATAAACTATAGAAAATGAATCAATCAATCAAATATTACAATAATAATCATAAGTATGAATGAAGTTATTTAAATAAGCAAGAGGGTACAAATGAAAGGATTCAAAATTAGCAGTGCTCTTTCACTGAAGCAGACATTAAATGCATAAGACAGTGTTATCACCTCCCCCATCTTCTTTTTCATTCTTTCTTTTTTCCCTAAAATCAAACAATGTCTCTGATATATTTTTTTCCTTTCAACTTTTCTTGCAATCAAAGCAAAATGTTCCATTATTTATCTGAGGTAATGGCAGAGGAGCAAGCAGAATTATATGGAAACATGAGACTTCCTTGGTTTCCCATGAAGAAAGCATTCATCATGTAAAAAGTTGCTATATCAATGAAAATTTAAAAATTTCAAACAAGATGAAATATACATTGGAACCTCGGTTCATGAATTTAATTTGTTCTTGAAGGTCGTTCATAACCCGAAACTATTTTTCTAATAGGAATCAATGTAAAGAAAAAAATCACAGTACAATAAATTTTTTTAAAAAAAAGCATGGCACAACACATAAATGGATACAACACAGCAGTCGACTCAGAAATGATTCCATTTTAAGTTAACTCAGTTCAGCAATGTTGTTCGAGAACTGGAATTCTGTTCAATAATCAAAGCATTTTCATCTCAAATTTTCTGTTTGAAAACTGATTTGTTCAACATGTAAGACATTCAAGAACTGAAGTTGCTCTGTATATCCATGAGGTGTAAGATCTGAGAAACATCTTCAGCAGGCTATTAATAGAAGACAATATTAAGTGGCCTATATCAAATTTTAATTCTCTAATCTCTTCCAGACATATTGAGAGCATTAATATGGCAGCTTCCAATCTGATACTCTATACTCATTGAAGTAGCCATCAACCTCAGCAATTAGGAAATAACCAGAGATGTACAGGAGGAATGATAGAAAGGTGGATCTGTGTTAAACACTTGTAGGGAACTACAGTGAGGCAAACCAAGTTCATAATTGCCTATGATGGTTCTAGGTGTTACCAGTAACAAGGGTCAGTACATACCACCCAAGTTCTCTTTGAAGAGCTTCAGGGTCATTGATGTGGTGAACATAGTGATCAAGCCCTGGACTGACAAGGTGACCATATATGTTCCAGCAAGAATCTACTCCCTTCCATATGATCTACATGACCCAGGAGTTGTAGGGTGAAATTTTCACAATCATATCACCCTCTTCCCAACAAATAGACTCCTTTACTCTCCTGATCTGAACCCTCTGGACTACTATATCTAAGGCATTGTCAAGAGAAAAATCAACCAGCAGTCTCAAAAATACAAAATATTTATTGAAGGCTGTTAGCAAGGATGAAGAACTTAAGTAAAAAACCTTTACTGGTCACCTTTATATATGCATTCACAAATCCACTTCAGGACTAGGTGACCAGTCTTTAGTTGATCCTAATCATCATTTAATCATGTCATTTTACTGAATATAAGATTAAAGCAGCCACAAACCTCTTTGGTTGCTCCATATTACTGAATATGTTACAGGTTTTCAAATGAACTATTTTGACATTTACACTATTTACATTGTTTGGACTGTTGTCTTCATCTTTATTGTCATATTCACAACATTTTGGCCATTGTACATTCCAGCCTTCTTCAGGTGATATACGTTGGAATTTCAAACTGAACCTTTTATTTTGTCCACCAAGGTAAATTGTTCTAGTTCCACATGCCATGCCTTTTTTCTGGATATCTCAGTTTCAGTTATTTCCCTTTAGTAACTCAACTCTCCAAGTTTTTGTTCACCTCTGCTGTGGCCAGGTATTGAACTCCCAACTCTGGGTTACTTCAACCAATTCTTTTATCCACTGAGCCATGTGTCATTCAGTATTGGTAACTCTCAGCTGTGGTTTAATAAAACCAAGATCCTTTATATTTCTTTTTTCCCTATACAACTGCTAAATTCCTGGTAAGATTCACATACATTATAGATTTAATAGCTTTATTCTGGTGTTGCTTTTTTCATGCATATATTAATGAGTGAAATATGAATAAAAATGGTACCAGTTACAAGAGAAGTAACTCTTTAATAGAAATCTCCATAAGATATTTTAGTGGTATTCTCTAAAATCTAAGAACTTCTGGGATTTTTTTTGTTTTGTAGGCACCAACTGCGACAGATGCAGAGAAATCTTCGCCTAAAGAGTGCTGAGAGACAACAACAAATGTCAGCAGAAAAAAAAATTAACCACAAAAAAGATTACAATGAAAAGAGTCAGAAAATTATAGGTAAGTTTTGTTGTTGTTTTTTACTCTCAAAAATGCTATAACTCTACTACCTCTTTACCCTTCACACATGTCATCCAGTTGAATCTCTATACATGGAAGAAAGTGAAACCATCCTATGTAATGCTATGTGTAATTTTTTGGTAATTTGTGCTTATTGTAGTTTATAAATATTTTACAAGTTGTATCAACATTTTGCTTTTGATTGGATTGTTATGACAACACAAATCTGCTCATTTTTTAAATATTTTTCTGTATTTATACCAAAGCTATAAACAGTACTGTGGATGTTAACAAGGTTGTAGGTTTTGTGTGCATTTTTTAGGTGAATGTGTGTGTTCTGTATGTAAACAAAGAAGATAGAAGAAGCATATAAAAACTTGTGTTTCTGCTACGAACATTTTATTCCTTTTACATTGACTGTGTTGAAATAAAGTTAAAAGGTCTCTTGAGTATGTCTGTTTTCTTTTTGGTTCAGATATGATTTATGCGAAGTAAGGATATGAATGGCTAAACATAGTCAGACTCACATCAGCCACATGCTGATTTGGGAAGACTAAGTGTAACCATTTTTCTTTTTGGTTCTGAAATAATTTATGAGAAGTAAGGATACAAATAGGTAAAGATGGTCAAGCTCAAGTCAGCCATGCACTGAGTTGGGATTTCAAAAGAATCTCTACTTTAGGTAGGGCTGCATAAACAGAGGACCGGGGTTGGGGGGGGTATTTGGGCATTGGCAGACTAACATTCCCCAGTGGGAACACTATTACCGTATAGTTCACATCTTGAAGCCAAGAGTAGAAAGCAAAAGATTCTGTCTTCTAGAAGTGGGGTCATAAAATCACATATGTGACCAGAAACTCTTTCCAGTTTCTTTATAACTTGCATCATGGGAAAATTAATTAATATATTTTTTTTGCATTCATTATTATTATTTTATTTATTGGTTTTATTTCATTTTCCCCACGGTATCCAATAGTGTAATATCAATTCAACTTAGAGAATTCATATGTAGTTCAGGATGATGCATATAGAAGTCTTAAATTTACTTCACGAATTCAAGCATCCTACAAGGCTGGCATCCCACTCCCACCCTCTCACTGTTGAAACTGTTAAATGTAGCCGCCTCTTCTACTCCAACAGCTTCATATCTCACACCTCTCGCCTGTGGAACTACCTTCCTTATTCCTGTTTCTCTGATAGCTATAATCTCCAACTATTCAAATGTAATGTCAATTAACATCTCCAGTTGCCTTGATCTATCCACTATCCTTCTCCTCATCCTTTCCTCTATCACTCCTATCTGCTCTCGCTCCAAATCCTCTGTAACCCCTTGCGTGCTAGTGGCTTCCTGCCTTGCTAGGGGGAAATGCTTAAAAAAAAAAAAAAAAATATGACCACTTGTAAGGTGAAGGAGTCTCTGTTTGTACTGAGTCAAAATTTTTGTGAAATCTAAGGAGAGAGAGGGAGAGAGAGAGAAAATAAGGCTGGTAGGAGTAGAAGAGGCAGATCATAAAGATAAAAATTTGGCTTGGATTATGTTCTTGTGTATAGCTTAGTAGGACCTCAAGGCCAATATAATATGGCAAATATAGATTGGTTAGAAAATAAGTTTTTCTTTTTATCATATTAAGTTGTAAAAAAGTGAAGAAAAACAACTTAGTCTTGGGCATAAATTAGTGAAGTGTTACCTTATGAATCCTTCTTTCCTCTGTTTAACTCACTGCTATCACAGGGTTCACTCTATTTTCATCTCTGGGGGAAAAATAACTGGTTTTTAATAATGCCCAAAAAACTCAACAGTTAAACTATATAAGAACATTACTTTGATTTTTGCCAGCCATTTCTGTTAGATGTTCCTTAAAGTTGGTTTCTTTCATCTTCCAAGTAGTGGCTATGTGGGGTGGTTTTGCTCTTCCCATTTGTACAAATGAAAATAACTGGATAACATGTGAATGACATCATAAGTAAAGAGGTAGTGTAGCTGTGGCATCTATAGTATGTGCACATGATTTAACATTATTTGATTATATAGCAATTATTGAGGCTAGAGAGATGAAGAACTCTATTTTCACTGCTCAAAGTTTTTCTTGGGCAACAATAATTAAGGGTATACAAAGAATATAAAATTTCTGGATAGACAGCAGCAACATATAAAATATTGCAGATATCTGCAAGTGATGCAAGAACATGATTCCTGGTAACTGAACAAGAATGGTAACTACCCAATGAAGTGAAACATTACATCAAATTACATCCAAATTCAATGCACTGTACAATTTAAACTCCATTCTGTGGAATCTTGTAGTTGTTTATTAGTAAAGAGTATCATGACTTTGTAAAAAGCAGTATAACATCTCGTGTGTGTGTGTGTGTGTGTGTAGATTTTGGATACTTATTCATTCATTGAATGAAATTATTTCTGAAAAGGAAATTTGGCAAGAGAAATTTACAGAAATTTAAAGCCAGTCTTAACCAGCCTTTAATTTGTGAAATCTTAAAATATAATTTTAGCATCTAATATTGGCATTTTTAAAGATATTTTAAAGATTAGTTCCCAGAGAAATCAAATCAACTGAAAAATTAATTTTAATCTATGTAAAATTCTGCCCTGAATCAGAAAATAAAACTAGAATATTGTTTATAAATCTAACATGTTTCCCTTTTTATTAAAGCTTCATCAGAGAATTAAATATAGGGAATAAGAAAATTCTGCTATTTTTAATTTTTGTGTTGTTTGTTTTTCATTGGTTAAGCAGACCTCACATGCATCTGTCTTGTCAAGTAGCATTCATGTGTATAATTCATGTATGTATGTGTATCATAATTCTAGTTTGTCTATGCAAGATTCAGATGGAAAGTGATATATAAGTTTTTATATATCAAGAACAATTTTAGGAATATGACATGTCTTGTCCTTTAGTCCATTGAAGTTCAAAAGGATGAAATGTGTCACATGAAAATGTTTCCCACTTTGTCATTTTTTTTCACTAAAACTACTTCTAATACAAACTAAACCATAATATTATTATATATCAATATCTGTCTTCCCTTGAATCTTTTTTTTTATATTTTTCTTATTCTTATGGGAGAATATGATATATAAACTTCAGTCTGAAAAAGTTTTTTTTGACTGATAAAATACATCATCAGTCATTTGACTGTTTCAATCATTACAGTGTCTTAAGGTCAGAAAAAAACAGACAACCTCCCCCAGAATGATCTGTTGGTGTTGGCTCTTAGGAGTTTCAGTGTTATCATGTCTGTCCACTCTTTGATGTTGTCTGACCAGCTTTTGCATTGCTACCCCTGCAGAGGCTATTATGCCATGTGACATGGCCAAACCATAGCATCTCTCAACACTTAATAGTGGCAAGAAGAGATTCCTGTCAACCCATGAGACTTTTGACCTTGCTTCATACAGTCATTGGTTTTGTGCTCCCAGTAGGAAATGTGGAGGAGCTTTCTCAAGTATTTCAAATATCCAGCTTCAAATACTTAGCAGCAATCCTGTTAAAATCCATAACATCATGCAATTACTCACCATTTGTATTCTTGTGAATAAAGAATATTACTTGTCACTACATTTCCCCTTATATTAATTCTAACTTTTTGTGTTATCTGACAAAGTTAATTAATAACTCCTCTGATTTATTTGCAGCTGCTTCACAAATTGACAATACAACTCCACTTAAAAGAACTTCTGAAAATGAAAAGTTAATTTATAGCCAAGAAACAATACATCCTTTGACATACATGACAAATTTCTCAAAATTTGAAATAGGAAAAAATTTTCATCTGAAGAACTCAAGATGCAAAAGTGCTCCTGTTTTCATGACACAAAATAAATCTGAAAACACAGTGTACTGTAACAGGGTCTTATCTTCAGCCCCCAAGGGTAAAATACCAACCCTTCGGTCAGATCAGCAGCAATATCAAAACTCAAAGATACCAAAACCTGGAATATCAAGCCTGCAGGAAAAAACATTTGAAAAAGAAATTTTCACAAGTTATCGGTAATGAATTAGTTTTCCTTTTTGTCATTTTTTTTTGCTTTACTTTGTTAAATTTGAAAATTATAATAAACATTAATTTTAGTCTTGCTCAAGGTTACAGCAGTAGGACAAGGATATAATATGGGGACAACGTAAATTATAGTGAGTCTTGATAAAAATAGAATATAAAAATAATATATAAACAAAAATAAAAAGAATTCAATTTAAAAGGCAATTGCCTTTATTTAAAGTCCTTATCTTTTATCCCTCTCTCTCTCTCTCTCTCTCAACTAACAAAAAGGCAACCATCAAATAAAAAGAGGAAGAAGAAAAGACTGTTTTCAGTCTTTTCTTCTTCCTCTTGGAAGTTTGCGGGACCAGAACCTCCTTATTTATGACTATAAATTTAACAAAATAAGATAGGCACCATGCATAACTTTTGTTATATAAAAAGAAATGAAAATGAAAGGAATGCCAGAAAATAAAATAATTTTGGCCAATCAAAACAATTAAGACAAAGAGACTTTTGATGTTAGCCAAAACCAAGGTTCACACCAGAGTTTCAGAGCCTGGTCAAAAGGATATAAGCTCAGAGCTCTGGGCTAGATGAGGAGAGTAATGGTAAAAAAATGAAACAAAAAATGCTACCATGTGATAAACCAGCTCAATTGGTAGAGCAGTTGCCATTTAAACAGGTTGGTTTTTCAAAGTTAAAGGGATCTGAGTTTGTATCTCACCTGGAGTTTATTGTTTATTTTTGATCCATGCTGTTTATTTGCTAATTGTCTGAATAAGTTGCAATGATAAAGGAACTAAAATTAAAATAAATGGTCGACAAGGCTTCAGTGAATAAAAATAAAATAAAAATAATATTACTTCAACTGATTATTCTTATTATTTTCAGATTCTCCTAGATGTAAAATTAAAATAAGCAAATCAATAACAGATTAGAAAAACATTTGTTGTAATTACTTGATCCAATATTATTATCACCATTGTTATTATGTAAATCATATCTTAATATTATTGCCATTAATATTATTATTTCTTTGTATACAGTTACTGTTGTAGCATACCTATGGACAATAATGGATATGTGTCTCATTCACATAAATATAGTAGTATATACTGTATGTTGGTTTGCAGTTGGAGATTTTTCTCTAGTTGTGCTGGTCAAACATGCTGCTTCCAGGCAGAAAGGATCCCCAGACAAGGCTTTGTTGAAGGGCAGAGTCTCATCTTGGGAAACAGCTACCTGACCCTGTTTTATATGGGGTCTACAGGGAATTTTTGTCCAAGCCTACCCAACATTAAATTTGACCTTGTGCCACATCTGACCACATGGGGTGGTTGGTAGATATTCTGCAGTTGGAGATTCATTGTGGAATTCAGTTGACTCACTTCTAGCAGTTGACTACTTCTACATGCCATTAGCAAATCTTATATGTGTTGTTCTTGTCCTAAGTATTATCATTCATTACCAACTTTTGTGTGATTATTCTATTCAGTAACCTTTCCTAGGTTACAACAGTTACTATATTAAAAGTAGTTAAAATTTGTACTACAGTTCATAATAACAAGTGTGATAATAATCTCATATTTTGCACATTCCATCTACTTTTGCACAAGTTTTTCAGTATTTAATGAGTTAATACATTCCTGATAACCTTCAACAAGCATTTCTCTGTAAAACTAATATGTTTTTTTTATATGGTGATATCCCAAGGGTATTTTTTTATATAGTGATACCCCAAGAGTATTATTATATTATAAACAATTGGTATTAACAGATTTTTTTCTTGAGAAAGGGTTAAAACAGAAAGGGTTAAATAAAGGAAAAAAACAAAAGTATTCAATCAAAAAATTCCAATTCAGGCTTCATACTTTTCTTCCACCTGAACAACAAGAATCCCATGTTGGCCATCATATCAATTATGGTGGCCTTCAATGAGTCTTTTTTTTATTGTGGCCAGGGGATTAAAGAGAGGTAGGAAGCTACATATAAGTGACATAATTGTTGGGACCCATCTCCCCAGCTATTTGTCGTTATGAGTGTCAGGATTTCAAACGTTTAACAACAACAACAGCACATCTTTTAAATGAAATATAAAAAAGATTATTATCTGAAGGAAAAGTAGAAGCAGAACAACAGTTGAAATAATAGATATTCTTTTCAGAAATATACAATTACAATAAAATGTTTAATTTTCATTGTAATGAAGTTTGTTTTATAAAGTAATTAAGTGTTCTTAGAGTAGCATGAGATGTGTGGATAGACTTACTTTATGACGGTCAGCCTAATGTGTTCATGAGTGCATTGACAAAGGCTTAGTCAGTGGCTGCTAATTAATCTCTTCTATTGTGTGCGTGGACAAGGCCTTACTCAGTAGCTGCTAGCTGTCATCTCTTTCATTGTGTGTATGCATGTGTAGATCAAACTGGCCTCCCAGATTGGTTTGAACCTCAAGAAGCAGCAGGCTTCTATTTTTAAATCCATAAAGGGGATCTGAAATCTAATTTTACAAAGAGGTGTAAACTTTTTGAATACAAGTTTTTCATTAGTTAGAAAATAATTTCACAATGGCTCCAAAAATCTTTTTCCCTAATTTGCAAGAGTGGTGAAGGGAGTTATTATTGTTATTTTTTGGCAGTATTTGTTATCAAACAAACCTTCTGATGTGATTTTATTTGTTGAAAAATATATATAGGATTTAATTTTATCCTATATGATCATCAATATTGTTGATCAGCTACTTCTGGGTCACAAAGGTCATACTGGAAGGAGAAGAGTCTTGATGGAAGACATATTGCCACCCCTCAAAAGAACACTAGATATGACTGGTTATAAGACTGAGAACATAATACCTCAGGGTATTAAATAAATAGTCCTGTTTAGCATTTTCTTGGAAGGATACCGGATTTGACTGTCATAAGAAAATGAGAAAAGTATAGATCAGTGGATCAAATAAAGACTTCAATTTGACATTGCCTCAGAAGGATACTGGATATAACAGGTTATATGACTGAGAATACAATGGCTGAGTGAATAAATTGTGAAAGGTTTAGAGAGTGAACATTTGGCCTTGTAAAAATAATACACTTAATCCAATAAGAAAAATAGAAGTAAAAAGAAGGCAGATAAAATGTAAATCCAAATTCTTTATATTCCATAATTTGTCAAGATGCTTCCAAAAAATTGTTTTTCTTTCTTTTTTACTTTTTAGTCCAGTTTCTTCTTATAAAAACAATTTTCATATGACAGGGAATAGACAAAACATAGGAAGATTTAATAACTTCATCTTGGACTGTTACATCTGGTTGCTACTTGCATTATCACATAAACTGGGCACTGACTTACTATTTGTTACCTTGTCCTTTTATTTATACCTACCATATGGACATAATAGTAGATACAAAATACATGCATAGTTTTAACAGAAAAATGGTGGACCCCATTTTAAAGTGTTTTACTTGAAGAGTATAAAATTTCTAATAACTTAATAGCTATGCATTCTTAAAAGCTGAAACTTTATAGATTAATCATTTGGTATGTTATAAATCCTGTGTATTTTTTATCTTATTAAATTTTAAGTTAATTTAATATTAGTTTTGTATCTACTCAGTAGGAATATCATATCTTAATATTAGTTTTCAACAAAAAGACATTTTATTTTGTTTGAAAATGATTAATTAATAGAATATGTCCTAATAATATATTTGCTATAATTTTAATTTATATAGATTTCTATTGGTCCTATTTAACATTCCATTGGAAGTGCACCAGATTTGACAAGTATAGGAAAATGAGAAAGGTATACACCAGTGGATCAAATAAAGGTTTCAACTTAATCTTTCTAAATTGATGCATGCAAATGGCAACTGAGAAATACTAAAAGATAATGTGGCTAAAACGGGTGTGATAAAGATCAGGAAAATAATTCCAGTAAATCAGTAAAGTATCCTCTATTATCACACTGCAGTAATAATTCCTCTATATTCCAACTGTAAAGAGGAAGTTCCACTCAAACAGCTTTTTACCAAGAACTGCTACTTTTTGGAACAGACTCCAACCTGGATGCTTCCTTGAACTTTTTGGTCTTAACCTTTTCAATTCATGGATCAATTATTATCTGTTCTCCTTTTTCTCAAAATTTTCACTTCCTACTCCCTCCTCATACATTCATATCACACATTTCATTCAGCAACCCTTTATCTTGAGTGGATCTTGAGCCTTATATTGGGGGAATTTAAGTTAAGATGAAAACATTAAAAAAGTAGAAAATGATTTAACATTGAATAGAGGCCACCAAAGGTGACATTTAAGCAAGTATTATCAATAATATTTTTATTGTATGAAAAACTGTAATGCAAAGATTGAAAAATTCATTCAATTTATTTACTGTTTATATATTTTAATTATAGCCTCAGTTTCCAGAAGTCACAAGAGACATCTCCCAGAAGACCAAATACAAGCTGTTCTCAAGTTTCAAGCCACCCAAGAAAATCTCTCAACAATACAAGTTTTGCACATACAAAATCAATTCCTGAAAATGCTGGGTAAGATTCAAATAATTTCTTGAACCACCCCTCTCTACCTTCTATTCAGTAAAAAAAAAAAAAAAAAACCCAATGAAAGTGGTAAACTTAGTCAAGAGTTTCTGATATGATTATATTTAGAATAAAATGTCCTATTTATTAGTATTGTTTTTTTTTCCTTGTAAAAAATAAAGTCATAAGGAAAAAATATAATTGTGTAGAAAAACTGTTGAATGGGCAGATACTACACTTTGATCCTAGTTAAAGAAGCACAGTGGTTATATATACAAACAAGCAGAATAATAGTATAGAGCAGAGGTCTTGAACTTAAGGACTCAAGAGAGCCATTATATGCAGAGAAGAGGTGCAGTGGGTTAGAGCCGGTACATCACTAGGGTATTACCAATAGAGATGTCATCAATTCCAGTGTTGGGGAGGGGGTGATTTTAGAGGGGGCCCACTGGTAGTAGTGCATTTTATCACATTAAAATTAGTTCACATAACATTCACAAATGGAGGAGGTAAAAATTTTCCAGGGTGAGGTCATCTTTTCTAATATGAAATGTCAAATTTATTTTTTTTTATAAAATTTAAAAAAAAAGAGACTGAGACATTGTCAAAAAGTATATTTATATTCTCTCATCATATTGATTCAGAATTGGAAATTAGAACTGTGTTCCAATTCCACTTGGGTTTATTGTATTCAATTACACATAAATACCATTGAGAAAGATATGAATCCAACTCTTCTCTCACCAACTATGGGTTAAATAGTAGGGCATGTATCAGTAAATTCTTATCTCCAAAAGATTTTTATAGTCCAAAAATATTTTCTGGCTTTAAATAACCTGCAAATACAAATCAGTCGAACCTTGGCTCAAGGATGATAAAACAGATGAATTCACTTGGATTTTTCTTTATATTTCTCATTTTTTGATGTGATGCTAAAAGGGCATAATTGTATTTTGGGGGAAATGGCAAAAATGCTTAAAATATTCAGAAAAGATGCATAATACATATTTTGTTTAAAATTTGGGCTTCACAAAAAATCTTTTTATCAGAATATTGTCTGTCATAAAGATCAATTTTTGCTCATTTCAAAAATGGTAAAATATGCATGAAGGGTTTATACTAACTTCTGTTCTTTTGAAATCATACCAATGATTGTGTTGCACTAATTCTCGAGGAGGAGGCATGTCTACCTTAAAAATCAGTATTTAAGATTTTTACTTTTTTTACCCAAGCTCAAGCATCAATCACTTTATACCGGTCAGGAATACCTCATTATTTAAAAAATTGAGGCAGACTTAGGTTTGTATCAATGTTCAATAAGATTAACTTTATTTTACAGAAGGCCAAATGTATGGAAGAGAAGTGGAATTACTGTTGCATCAATCATCCAAGAAGGAGTGCAAAAAGATATATTTGATATATATCTTATTGAATTATATATAGTGCAAGATATTATATATTGTTGAATGAACAACAAATAATAAAACAGTTTTTTTTTATATGGAAATATAAATTTGGGGTTATATAAGCCAACTGTAATACACAATTATCCATTATTTAGTATAAAATAAGTGGAAAATAACCTTTTGAGAGTGCATGGAGAATAACCTTTTCTCCCTTCCACAGCAGCTGTCCATAGACAATTGCATTTTTTCTTGATATTTCAAATAATGGGTGCTATTGATTTTAACATTCTAATCCATTTTCCCATATTACTGAATTACTTCATTTATATTTCCCATTCGTTTAGTGACATGTCTTTTTTAGATGCAGGGATCATAGCTCTTGACTACTTCCATTTTTTTTTTTCATCTGAATTGCTATGACTTTCTTGGGAAAGATATTGGAATGGTCTTCTGTTGTTTTCTCCACTTCTTTCTTTGCCTTCTTCCTCTATAGATGAGAGTGGATCAATAAGTCCATAACTCATAAGCTGAATTTTAATTAAAAATTCTGAAGTGTGATATTCAATCTATGCGATTAATATCTCTAAGTCCTGTAAACTACACTGTAGGACATTGGGCCACAACCTCATCAGACTAGGTTATGCAGCAAGTATGTCTTTTGGGGGGGGGGAGTTGCTAGCCTCATGCCCAACTGGTTTTGGATTCAGAGTTGTCCTTCTCTTTGACTGGTTGCTGTCCAAAACTAGAGAATCCAATCTTACTCTGCTGTTTAACTCATATCATCCGGTTCATACTCCTCCCCAGTCTTTGGAACAGGAGTAGAAGTTTATCCCTTGTTTCCTCTTTAGGATTGGGTTTCCACTTCGTCCTAAAGTTTCCTCCTTCTCTTTCACTCTCAGCAGCCTCATGCATCTTAGTGGTATAATCACCTTGCTTGGGGTGAATTGATTAAAAAATATAACTGGGAGAAGAAGAGATGGATTCACACCTTTCCCAAGGACATTTGTGCGAAAGTGAATGCAACAGATTTTGCCAGATTGAAGTTGGTTCATCAGTAATACCCCCACATTCATATTTCCCCTAAGTTTTTCAAACTAACCTCATATTCTAAGATTTGGAAATGTGCCAGGGTCACAGTTTGGAAAACCAAAGTAGAATAAGTATATGCATAATTTTTTTCATGGTGATTACATAGTTTTTACAATATAATTGAAATATTATGGTAGCATGGTGCAGTAATGGTTAGTGGCTCAGACTGAGGAGCCGAGTTCAAATTCCAGTCAAATGCAGTTTGTCCACTTATGTGTTAATACCCTTTGGAAAAGTATGCATCCATTTATTCCCCCAGTTATGGGTAAATAGCAGGACAGATTGGGTCCTATAGCCTTGGTTGGCAGCCAGTCTAGGAGAAGGAAAACTCTGAATTCAAACCAGCATAGAGAGGGTTTAGCTACATCAGGCTATCTTGCCCAAGATACGTTACTTCTACTATGGCTGCAGTACGTGTGGTGCCCCTATGACCCTGATTGGCTATGGGACTTGTGATCATGAGTTGAAATAATATATAATTGCATTCTGGGTGTTATTTTTGGTTTTTATTTCTGATGTATTTTAAAACCAATAGTGGGATCAGAATATGAAGCTAATTAAGGAAATGTAAGGGAAATATTTCAGTGTTTAGTATGTGGTAATTGTTTAGGGTGTGTGTGTATCTTGTAACTCATTAGGGTCAATGCACTTATAGTAGGTGTGGTCTGTTTAATGCAAATGGCCTTAGAGACTCAAATCCTCTTCAGGCTGGTTTTGAATTCAGAATTTTCTTTCTCCTAGACTAGTTACTGCCTCAAGGCAAGAGAGCCCAGTCTGTCCTGCTATTTAACCGATAGCTGGAGGAGGATGGATTCATGCCTTTTCCAAGAGCATTAACACAAAGTGAATAAAACAGAATCAAGCAGGAATTGAACTCAGCATTTTCCGCACCAATATGAATTACTCCATCTGCACCTCCATTGTTTAGGGTATTAACCATTAATGCCCACCCCAAAATATGATATTATTTTTTTTTTAAATTAAAATAAAAAAAATTTTTATCTTAATTTTTATAATTAATGCTGGATTTCATAGGTAGGTTATAGGTTGAAACCAATAATTTATAGGTTTCAACTTGTAACCAGTTAATGTCCAAAATGGGATAGGGTGTATTAATGGGTTAAAATCAACAATATCCTAAACCTGTTAATTAATTACTTTTAATATTAATTATCCTCTGTAATTTTCACTTTATAATTTATTAAAGGTTTCTTAATATTTGTATATCTATTTTTTTTTTCAGGCCTTGTCAGATGGTTGTCTTGGGTGACAATGTCATACCCGAATACAGATTTCCCTCCCCGCTTGAAGTAAGGCTACTGGCCAAACGTTTCCCACAGATGTGTAGTCGTATCCTCTATCAGCACTACATGCAACCCCATCTGCCGAACAGGCGAATCACTTCTGCACCATCTGGCAAATGTTTTCCAACACACAAATCAGAGAGACATAACCCTTAATCACTTGTCATTTTCTGGGGGACTTCTTCATCGTTTAATGAAAAAAATGTTTTTTTTTCATTTTTGACACACATAAGATATATTGAAGGCAAGAGGAACAAAGGGAAAGATCAAGTAATATATCTAATGAGCTTATGTAAATAGATACGTCACAGTGTGACAAAGAAACAAAAATGAATGAATGTAAAATAAAACAAATGATGAAAGTTAATTTTCACTTAATTTATTTATTTAAGTTAACAAACACAAATAATAACAGAAAAAAAAAGGCAATTTTGATTGAAATATTAATATATATGACTATATAACCTGGAGAGCAGAATTTTTTAAAATAATACATTTAAGACCAAAAGGCAATTTTGATTGAAATATTAATATATATGACTGTATAAATAGGTTTGGTTTAGTTTGATTTGTTTTATGGCAATGGGTCGTTTAATGCCATCAACTTTTTTTTCCTGGTAATATTTTGTTTTTTCAAAAATCTATTTCTGGTAATATTTTTTTTTAAAAAACATTTTGCTGGTAATTTTTTTTTTTTTCAAAAATTTATTTCTGGTAATAATTTTTTTACAAAGTATTTCTAGTATTAAAACCGATTTTTACACTTTCATAATGCTTTTTACCTTAGTTTTGGTGTTAACTATTTGCCCATAGCTGGGACCCTAACAGGTGCTACCAACCCAGGTCAGGATGGACCTGGGAACACCAGCAATTAAGAGGTGGTTCCACACTCCTCAAAGCCTCCTGATCAGAGGCCTTGGACGTAGTTTATCATCTTACCCTGGATGTGGATGTAGTTTATTGTCATACCCAGGACAAACTATATAAAAAGGAGAGCAGAATTTTTAAAAATAATACATTTAAGACCGAAAGAAAATAGTTTCTGATATTGGTCAAATAAAGGCAAAACAGAATGGATAGATGAAGAATATAATGATAAAATCATTACCGTGACGCAAAAACACAACCTCACTGCTGAGGGTTTGTTCATCAAATGGTCTTTCAAGGCACATATTTTTGGCGGGAAAAGTTTTCTACATGTATGTATGATGTCTGGAGATGGATACAGGTCAAGGATGGCAAGGAGAAACAAGGAGTTGAGGTTTAAGTTGGCATATGGTGATTAGTTTAAAAGAACATAAAAGTTTTTATGGTTCTATTTAATGTTGCTAATCATCAAGAGAGGCATGGTGGAGTAATGGATAGTGGCTCAGATTGAGGAATCGGAGAGCTGAGTTCAAATTTCAGTTGTATCCATTACATTCACTTATGTGCTAATACCCTTTGGAAAGCTATGAATCCTCTTCTCTCCACCAGCTATGAGTAAATAGCAGGACAGACCAGATTCTATAGCCTTGGATGGCAAGTGGTCTACCACAGAAAGAAATGGCAACTTACTGTGGGAAAAAATCTACCTTGTCAGTCATGATCACCTAAGCATGTATCACGCATGGTACATAGCTGAATCATCAAGAGACTGGTAGTTAAGTTTATTCTACTTTCTATAAAGACAGTCTGGTACCACCAGATGTTTGTTTGGGTTAGTATGGGAAAAAGGGCCACCCATTCATAATAAATGGCAGAACAGAGACTGGGAGGACAAACTACAAAAGATAGGAAACTGGGGAGAGCCATGATTGCTTATGTTCTGAAGGGACATGGCATATAAAAGATCAATCATTAAATCCTTTTATTAGTTTTTTTTTTTCTTTTACATTTTGATTATTTGTTTTTATGGAGACTTCTACATTATTATTCTTAAAAAAATGTTTCTGTAGGTTCAACACTTTCTACTGTAATGCATGCTACTTACTGTATTTGCCTTGAATTGAAGCTTTGAGCATACTGGTCATGTTCAAAATTTATTGTGCCAGATTATGCACTCTCTCCAGAAACTCTAAGATCCACTCAGTATAGTTGCAGTATAAGCCATATATGGGCTCTGAGGATTTTTAGAAATATAAATATGCCTGAGCAGACATCTGCAACAGGGATTAGTTAACCACCCTAGCAAACAGGTGTGCTCAGAAATGAGTAAGCATTATTATATATATATATATATATATATATATATATATATATGTGTGTTTGTTGAACAAAACTGACAAGTTACTTATCTTTAGTTTTTTATGTGTTTTTGAATGCATACAAGTGTTTCATTTTCTGGGTTTAATGTAAAAATTGGCCAAAAGTTCATTAATTTCGAGTGCTTCCAGGTAAACTATTATCCATTTTCAAAGGGTTTTTAAGAGACAGTTGAAATTTTGGGGGTACATAATGAAGAAGAAGGGCTTGGAAAATCTGATACACACAAGACAGATTGAAGGCAAGAGGGGCAGGGGAAAACAATACATAAAATACTTAGTGAGCTTCAGTAAATGGATGGCGGAACAAGGGATAGGAGAAATAAAATGGGAAAATTTATTAAGAGCCACAAATGACAGGAAAAATTGTGGAGAGCCATGATCACCTATGTCATGAGAGGACACGGTACATAAATATCTATAATAAAAGGAGTGTAAGTACTATTTTAGACAATATAAATGTTGCTGAAAATAGACACATCCTTAATTTCAAAATACAGCCAATACATTGTAACCATGTTTATAATTAATGTTATTAAAGGGTAGTTTCTTATTTTATTCTGATAAGACCCTCTTTTAAATGCACTTTGCAGTTGGAGGTATATGTCACATTCATGTTCTCGATGCGTATGTTGAGTATCAAGTTTGGTACAATTCCATGTTGGATTAAATGTGTCCATATTGAGCTTTGGTCAGAGAGATGTAGAGTCTGTCTTCTTTACAGGCAGGGTGGTAATGTGTACAATATAATTATATATGGGCTTCTCTTCATTGAGAATACAATTCTCTATAGGGACATCTAAATATATATATATATATATATATATATATATTGTCATCCACAGACAGTTTCACTGTATCACAGCTCATCAGTGTGGCTAGACAAGCAATTGCTTTTAATCGGGATTGAATCCCAACTGATTTAACATCAGTTGGACTCTCTCACCCTTAGTCTATCAGTATAGACAGTGGAGAAAGTGAATTTTTAATGCATTATATACAAGATATAAGTATTACCAGCTACCAAAGTGCTCAATTCATAGCAAAGAGCTTTTAGCTTTAATTAGTAGCAGCCTACAAATTCCCTTTCTACCAAATCAAAGTGTTTTAAATAAGTGAATAGGTTTGGCTTAGTATCAGAACAAAGAAATGAATGACTAAAATGTCAAATTTCTTCAAAAAGGATCATATAAATTTCATCATAATCAGTTTGTTACTTTTTGTTAATTAGTCCATGATATGCAAATAACAAATGAATAGTCAAATATTATAATGAAAGCACAGACACTAATCTCCATTAGTTGCTAATTGTAATATTGTCTTGCAACATTATGATCACTATCCTACCATCCTTGACAAAACCAAATAGGTACAGAAAGACTGTAAATATACCTCCAACCGCCTTCTCTATTAGTCTTTCACTGACTGAACAAATTCCTCCAGATAGTGTTAGGCATATAGTCATATCACATACTGGTTCTCAAACAATCACCAAAGTTAAGCAACATCGAGCATGGTCAGTACCTAGATGGGTGACCACTTGGGTCAGCTTAAATGTGCAATTGGTGTAAAGGATAACGGCTCAGAATTGGAAATCAGAAAGCTGAGTTTTAATTCCATTTGGGTTCATTATATTCTGTGCAAATACCCCCGGGGGAGGTAAAAATCCACCTCTTCCCACCAGCTATGGATTAATTAGTAGGACTTGTATCAGTAAATCATTATCTCGCCAAAATTCTTACAATCTAAAGATATTTTCTGGCTTTAAATAACTTGCAAATGGTTGATAAGACATAAAAAACAAATCAATCAATCAAATTCCAGTATTTCAATTCCCATTCATATCAGTGTGTACAAAAATTGGAAAAGGTCCAGTGAATACTGTTTCAAATATATTTCTTGCCTCTTCAGGAATTCACTTGGCACAGTTGGGAGAGAGCGGGTAATTGACACATGGGACATTTTCTACTATAACAGATAAGACCTTTCTTTCAGATAGTGAGGACTATGACTTTCCTGCCACCCTTCTGCCTATCTCTACATCATGACACATGGCTCACAACTTACCCACAGTGGCTCAATACTATTCTTTATTTTAATGTGACACTGGTTATATACACCTATGAATGGAACTTCATTTCCAGCAAAGTGGCACTTTATGTTTAAAGTTTTATTTCCTCTATTTTCTTTTTGTCAGTGGGTGACCAGTTTGAAGATCTTACTTCATAGACTTTACTGCTGGTCATAAAAACACCAGACACTTCAGACTCAGATAAAATCATTTACTGTCCACTTCTATTTGAGCATCCTGATCAATTAGATCCTATTGTCACAGTGTTATATCAACCTTTCAAATGAGAAAAGTGTACATACATTTAAAAAAATCAGTATTCAAAGTCTGTCATGAGTTTTCTTCAAGATCTAAAAAAACATGGAGAATAATGGGCCTTATCATATCATCCTGGTATTAGCTGGAAATGAATAATGGACTGTTAAGGAAAGTTGGTACACTGTGTTGTGCTAAACAATTTTTGGCACCAGAATCTATTTTACTCTTTTAAATAAGTCTACCATTTGTCCATGCATTGGATATTACTGCCACATTTGATCTGGTGCTTCTGCTATGTATTTAGAGATTCTTGACAAAATTCAAAGTATCTGCAATGTTACTGGTCCTGACCTGGCATCTCAGCTTCAATCACTCCCCCCCTGTCATAATGTAGTTTCCATGTGACTTTTCTAATTATTCTAATGAGCTTTTCTCTTTGATACCTTGAACCCATGAATTTAAGCATAGTACTAGATTGGCAGCTAGGTCTCATCATTTTACTGTTGAAATTGCTAAATGTAACATTTTGGTATCTTGACTTCACGAAGTTAAGCGTAGTACTAGATTGGCAGCTAGGTCTCATTATTTTACTGTTGAAATTGCTAGATGTAACTGTAAGCCCTATGCTAATAGATTCTTCTCTCACACTTCTTGTTTGTAGAATTCTTTACCAGCTTCTTGTTTTCCTGTCAACTACATTGAAAAATTTAAATGCAATGTCAATCATTGTCATCTCTTTAAATCCTGTTCATTTATTGTCCTCTCAGTAACCCCTAGCATCTTAGTGCTTATATTGCCTTGCTTGAGGTGAAATGATAAAAAAAAGAAATTCAAACCTTTCCAAAAAGCATTAGTGAAAAATTAACACAAGCTACTCCAACCAGAATTTGAACTGTTAACCAATTCCATTTTCTATGTCGTTAAGCTAACCAGACATTTACCCAGTCTTTTTACTTCAGTTCAAATTCTAACTTATGGCATTGATAAGAAATGCAGAAGTCTTTCAGCCTTGAGGCAGGCTACAGAATGTCTTTCACTTTCATTCAATTTCTGTTATCTCGTTTTAATGAGTGGACTTTTTTTTTTAAGCTAGGTACATTGGTCCAGAAATAGATTTTTTTTTTCAAATTAGTATGCAGAAGAAACCCCTACCTTGTTGCCATCCTCAGTATGCTGCTCCCCCAAGTGAGTTTAATCCTCAATTGTTCCTTCATAAATGTGACTTAGCATAAATAAATTTAAAATCACAATAGTACATTTGTTACTACAGCTTTCTCTGGACTGGATGTTAAATTGATACTATTATATGACTTAATTTGACCTCTACTTTTCTGTCTTGACCAGCCATCATGATTTCATGCATAAACGAATTTCTATCAATTTTCCCTGTACACTGTTTCAGAATAAACTTCAGACATCAATGCAAATTATTTAACCTTCATCACTCTGCATTATAAATGAGTATTCTTAACCTACTGTATTCTCTTTCAGGGTCCCTCAAATGCAATAGCCTCATATTTGATTTGAGTCAAGGTTGTTTTTGCTGTTACCATAGCAGATCATGATGGCACAACTGCAAAATTCAAACATACTGTCATTTGGTTATTAGAGTCACTTATGAGGTGGTATCAAAAATCTTTCTGTCTAGTTCTGCAACACATGGTTGCATGTGCAGTGAGAGTCAACAGAGACCTTCATGCTTCAGTGTGCTGAGTGACATCACTGTGTTCACAAGCTGTGAAATTTGTGATCATGTGTATTTTGTCATAAACAGAAAGTTGGAACAAAGAGCCAACATGAAATTTTGTGTTCAACTTGGGAAGTCTGCTACAGACATTGAGCATGCTTCAGTAAGCTTAGTGATGAGACAATGGGTCATATGCAGTGTTTTGAGTGGCACTGGTGCTTCAAAAGCAGAAGAATGTCTCTGGAAGATTACGAGCAATCTGGAAAGCCTACCATGAGTGTCACTGCCATAAATATAGAGAAAATTAATCAGCTTGTGCATGAGGATTGTTGAAGGACAGTCAACAATATTGCTGATGTTGTTGGTCTGTCATATTGATACATACAAGCTATACTAATATCTGAAATGAATGTGGCATGTTGCTGCCAAGTTTGTATGTCGAAGTCTGTCAAAATATCCGTTAGCATGCCACTGATGATCAATCCTTCATGTTGAGTATCATCTCTCATAATGAGAGTTGGGCCTATGGGTACAACTGAGACGGAGCAGGAATCGAAGCACAGTGGAAGAGCCCTTCATTTGTACGACAAAGAAGGCATGACAGAGGCATGCTCATCATTTTTTCTTTTCAACATCTACAGTATTGTGCAATGAGAATTTGCCCTCCAGGCTCAGACCATCAATTCTACATCATTTTGAGGCATTTGAGGGTGTACATTCAGTGAAAGCAAAGAACTGGATTCTTCATGACAACAATGCACCCTATCACTAAACTATCCTCACTGTTAGTTTCTAGCTAAAAAAAAAAAAAACATCACTACTTACACACCTGCCCTATTTGCTAGATTTAGAACCTGCAGACTTCCAACTCTTCTCCAAGATAAAAATGCAGCTCAAAAGGTCACCATTTTAACACTGTTGCGAAGACCCAGAGTGAATTGCAGAAAGTCCTAGACTCACAGAAAACGACTTCTAGGCCAGATTCCAAAAATGACAGGAATGCTAGGACTGGTGTATTGCTGCAGAAGGTGACTATTTTCAAGATGATGTTAAAACTTAGGTAAATATATTACTTTTTTTTTTTTTTTTTTTTAATAACTTACCCAGGAATTTTTGATACCACCTCATTCAATGGCAGAAAAAATTCTTTTGGCTTAGTGGGCAAAGCTGCCTATATAATACTTTAAGAAAAAAACAAAACAAATACAGAAATAGGTTTTTATTCATTAAATATACTTAATACAGCTTATTTTAAGCTAATATAGCTCCAAAGTTTTTCTTTGCACTTTTGACAGTGTATGCAAAAAAACATTTTATGAGATTAAAACAAAAACGTTAAAAAAAAAAAAAAAAAAAAAAAAAAAAAATCGCTACACAATAGCCTCCATGTTTCAACACTAAGTTGTGCCTCTTCAGACAATGGTAAATAACTGGTGAGTAAATGATTACTTTTAAATTTCAAAAGCAGAATAGCCGTCATTTTTCAAAATAGAAGAGAAGATGCAATAACAACAAATTAAAATGAGGCTTTTGGGTTTACCCCGATTAACAAGTTAGGCGTCAGACCTACACTAAATTCAACATTAACCTTTAAAAAAGGGTTAGGGAGATTTTGATCATGGTAAAATGTGGTCTGAAATATAATAAGTGGCAGACAAGAAATTGCTACAAACTAAAAGCAAGTGGCAACCTTGTATCATGAAACAAATGTAACTTGTTCAATTTTTTATAAGAAGCTAAGGGGAGGGGGTAAGAAGATAATCAAATGTATAGCTAATTGTCACACATATTTTGTAGTTGATAATAAAAAGGCTTCTGTAAGTAACCAGTATATGCAACCTAAGTGTTTAAAAATAAAAAAATGTGTAACATTCATAAAAGACGTTGATAATGCAGACTAAACAGCAATATATAGCTATATTAAATTCAAATAAATAATCATTCATAGAAAGTGCACTGCAATTTACTAATTATGACTATATGAAATAGTACTACCAAGTTCAAAGTTTAACTATATTGTAAAGTAAAAGGTAAACGCCTACAATTTACATAAAAATTCTCTATTAAACCAAAGTGAATTCTTGCGTTTAATAGAGAATTTTTATCAGCAAATCTAATAATTTCTAATTTCTTGTGTAAGCATAAGCAGCAAGGTTCATTTAATGATTTAAAAGTTCTAGCTTTTTTTAAAATTTTCCATTTAACTGTAGGAATTTTATTAACCTCTTTTAAATTCAAAAAATGTTTGAAAGAGATGTTTTATTTTTATAAGGGCTCTTGGTAAAAGATATGTGGTACCATCTAGTTTTAAAAGAATTCATAGTACTCCCTATGCAAAATTTTTTAAGTCGGATTTTCTATTGTAGAAATAGGGCTTAGGTAAACAAGAATTGGTCAGACATTTGTTTTGTAGTGGGCAATCATTAGAATTTCTGCAATTACATTTGTCAGTATTATTGACATTAGTTACTTTGGAACTAACATTATTACTTGGGTTTTTATATTTATTTAGAATTTTTTTATCATTTTTTCTAGATTATCAGTGCAGCTATAGCTTAGTTTTAGTGTATTTCTGTTAAATATTTTACTGAGTGGATTATTTCTGGGGAAATACTTATCAATTAAATGGAGGAACTTCTGCCCTAACTTAGTATTAACCATTTGGTTAAATGGGGGTGTATACCAAATGATTTTTCTGTTCTATTCTTTTTTTCTTCAATCATTATTATGTTTTCTATACTTGATTTCTGTGTACTTGTAACCACTATTTTTAAGGCAGTATTATAAACACTACAATACTTACTAAAAACATCTTTATTAGAAGAGTTGCTTATCCTATATTCTATAGAAGAGGGTATATGTTCAATTACAGATGAAGGATGGTTAGAGTTCGGGTAAATATATATTGGGTTGGTATTGGCTTTCATGTAAGATTGGAATACATCATTCACAAAGTCTAATGTAACTGTTTATTGTAGCATACCTATGGATGATAATGGGTATGTCACCATTCACATAAATACAGTAGTAAATACTGGTCTGCAGTTGGAGATTCATTGTAGAATTCAATTGACTCACTTCTAGCAGTTGACTACTACTTCTACACATTGATGGCAAATCTTGTGTGTTGGTCATGTCCTAAGTATTATCATTCATTACCAACCTTCCCTAGGTTACAACACTAGTAGTGATTTTAACTTTAAGATTTAGGCTTTTTAATTCTTTATATATCATTTATTTATTTTGTCAACCTTAATTTTAGTAGAATTATTTACTAACATAAGACCCTTGTCTATATAAACCTATATTATCAACACTAACATCACCATAAGCACTCAGTTCCAGTCAATTGCTAGACTGGATTACTCCCCTTGGAGTCTTAGGTAACAAGTTAGTTAAGCAACACCATGGAACAGAATTGAGGTCACATACCTTAGCCTCAATTAAACCTGTGATTTCTCAGGCATTAGACTCTTTAAATGAAAAGCTGGAAAACAATGTGTCCACAAACTGGATATTTACATCGCCACAACGTAGATACCAGAGACCTGCCCAGACACACCAGAGAAAGGTATGCCCTTATACAGCCAAGCAAAAATGTCTAGGGTTGACCACTACCTGAACATATGTATGTACCTTCCTGAGGCAGACTGACGGTGCATTATCAGAGCCTGCCAGATTGCAGACATTCTTGACAGTACATCCACTGAATGTGCTGAGACCCTGGAGGATGTGCATGTCATCGAAGAAACTACAACCAGCTTGTGACGTGTGAAGACCGAACAGTCTCCCTACCTTGACAACCAACAACCAGCGTATCAAGGTCATCATAGACAGTGGAGCTACCAGAAATATGATCCATCATGCTGCAGCTAGACACCTAAATG
>CAHIKZ030003841.1:0-58199 GCA_903632075.3 Acanthosepion pharaonis | reverse complement strand
CTTCATCAAACTCTAAAATCTGAGTGATTTCTTTTGGGGTATCTGCATAGAGATTGGGTACCAGGCTATCAGCACGCTGAAGAGTTTTGCGTTTTGTCAGAGACGTTTCTGGGGAGGCACCTGCAAGATTTTCAGTGTAAGAACGAGAACGACTAGCCATCAGGTCACTGGTTCCTTCAATGTTGTTCTCATGGGAAACTGTTGATTCATGCGCCATCTGGTTGGAAGAGAGCAGGGAGGAAAAACTCAAAATAGAGAAATGAAACATTAACAATGCACATTGTTAAAAAATAAGTAGAATGGACTATTTGGGACTTTATTCAAAATTGTTAATTGGCTGCTATCTTCAATAACAGTGAATCTAAATGTATGCATGTTAATCTTCTTCACCATGCCAGCAACATAGAAATAAAGTAATCCCTCTCTTTCACCCATGAGATGTTGTAGGTACAAAACATTGTGTAACCTCTACCTCTGGGAAGCAGCACCTGGCAACCCAACTACTTAATCTCAAACAAACCACATACACAAGCTAATTCATAAATGTTTTCTTACTTTTTATGTACATCTGAATACACACATTAATATAACTTACCCTCTTTTTGTGAGTTATGGTGTCTTGTATATAAATAATCTGTGGGGGTACAAAATATTACTAGGGATTTAAAAAAAAAAAAAAAAACATTTTAAAAGTATATATAGATACATACACAAATATATTAAAAGAAATAGGAAGGAAGAGCAAGAATAAACAAAAAAAATGATACATTGTAAAGTGGTGAATCAAAAACTATATTTAAGAATAAAAAGTTACCCAATTATTGCTCCTCATTTTTCAATGCTCAGTCTAGGACAAAACGTATGTGCACAACTTTATAAAAAAAAAAAAATATGGTGTTTGAGTCCAGCAGGGGGTAGAAAAAAAATAGTATCAGTGAATCAAGAGTATAAATCAAAGACAAATTACATTCTTGAATGGTTGCTGGGTCTAAATGTCATCTGGTTGATATACATCCTGCATGTGTTGAATTAATTTATTTTGAAAGTTTCCACCTGTATCCACAACAACTCGTAACTTGATCTGTTACATTATAAAGAAAATGTCATTGAATAACAAGACCAACCAAAATTCCTGCAAAAATGTCTCATATCCAAATATAATCTCTATAATTACATGTAGCAAATTTAATCACTACTTTTTTTTTTTTTTTTTAACTAGATTAGGTTTTAAGCAATCAAAAAATATCTATCTGCATTGTATACATTTTTTTTTATTGAATATGATCACTCCTGCTTGATACAATGAATTGAAATATTAAGTCACAATGATATCATTTTTACCTGGTGCCTCTGTTTTGCATATGCTCTAATCTATACCATAAAAAAATGACAGCTTATTTGGAGAAGTATGTCTGATAGACTCCCCTGTGGTGTATAGAGCCACAACCTCACCATATTATGCATTACTGTTGTGGTTTCCATAGCAAGTACATTTTTTATACAGTGAAGTTGCTAGCCCCATGCCCAACTAGTTCTTCTACTAGACTGGCTGCCAACTAAAGCTAGGGATCATAGTCTGTCTGGTATTTACTCTTAGCAAGGAGAAAAATACAAGGGTTCATACCTTTCCAAGGTTATTTGTGTGAAAGTGAATGCAACAGCCTCTTGGCTAGAATTTGAACTCAGTACACCAACTCCACTTTCAACACCAGTAACCATTATCCACTATTTGGTGAAGCCTTTACTGTTATTAGGCCTTTTATACAAGAGTCTTTAAATGAACCACCAAGGCAAAAGAGATATCACTCGGCATAGTTACAGATCTTAGAGATAAAAATTTACTTCTCAAATTATATAGTAAGACTGGATAAGAGACAACTAAAGAACAGAATGATGTCATATTCTGTTGGCACACCCACATTTAAAAAAACAAACAGAAAAAAAGTTTAACCAGCCATGATTATAAAACTGATTCAGCATATAAAAAGGCCTCAAAGCATAACAAAAATATCAATTTGTGGGTAGGGTAAAAAATTTTAAGCCCAAGCCCCAAGCAATACTTCTTCATTTCGCCAATTTTTATACAGTATTGCCAGTAAACCCATTCTAAACTTTGACCTTGTGTCACATTCAGTAGCAATGTGGGTGTGCTGAAAAATACCTGTCATTCCATGCCCCAGATGACTAGGATCAAAATGTAGTATCTGTTCCAGTAAGACAAAAGCTGGTTCAGCCATTATCTGCAGTTCCAGGTAAACATTGGCTGCTGCTCCAGCAAAGCCACCCTCACCAGCAGCAATGATATGCAATAGACTGTCCTTTTCAGGACAATGCTCTTCAGTGATCACAAGACTGTCCTTTTTAGGACAATCCCCTACAGGATCATGCAGAGATCATTTTGCCAGATGCACTGTTTTTGTTGATATATTTTCTTTAATGAAAATAAACTTGGCAATATATATTTATTTTTTTTTATTCAAGTCTTCATTTTCTTTGTTGTTGTCTTCCATCAATCAAAATTTGTTTGCAGGTTTTCTGGAGAGAACAAACAACCTGCAACAATGGTTCAGAACTGTTTGGCAGGATTCCAGCCATCTTCAGGACATAGTACAGTAGTAATGCTTACCATAAAATCCAGTATTAATTATAGGTTTCTATCTATAATAAATTAATGCCCACGCACCTACATTTAGGACAGTGGGTTAAAACAATAGCTTTTGTCACTTATATTAGATTCTAGGCAGGGAATGATCATACAAAAAAAAAAAAAAAAAAATTAATTCCTTCATATTATTGTTCCAGATAAATGTAACATTACAAAACATGGTGGTTTGCCTTTGATTCAGCTGCAATTTGCATGACATTATATGCAAGAAGTGCAAAATTAAAGCACCTCATTAGTTGGAAACTATCCATCAGAACAACAACAGTATGTATACTTTTAGATCTTTGTGGTTTCTCGTCTTATATGTCCATAGTAAAGTCACTGATGCCAGACACAAATAAGGCATTTCTTTTTACTGTATCAGCAAGTGTATTATTTCAATGCCAGCACAAACTATTGTCACATGCAAGTTCTGTAAATATATCTCTAAAGAATTTCCTCTCAAAAATGTCCTTGGCTGTCATTACCAATATAGCAGATAAAGTAACACTGCATTGGAATTATGAGGTAGTATTTAAATATTCACCATTCTGACATAAATTGTTTAATTGCAGTTCCAGTAAATGTTTTTGCAAATCTACCTACAATTTTGCAAATTCTTGCATTCACTTACAATTAAGAATTTACAAAAAGATATTAAATGTTCTTGTCACTTTACATCTAAATCATTGATTACATGATATACCGAGATGAAATTCTCATTTACTTGCTTTTATTGAATGAAATGAACACAATTGCTCTTTGCCCCTCTGGCAGTTTCAGTTCAGTTTCCATGTAGTAAGACAAACTTAGTTTCTCAATATTAAGTTTCCTTTAATTATAGAAAAAAAAAATTATTGTATGAAAAAAATCTCTAAGATTTCATTTGAAAACAGCACTTTTTTAAAAAAAAATCAAATTCACCCCAAGCAAGGCAGTAAAGCCACTAAGGTACAATAGGTTACTGGGTGTGGAAGAATTAGAAAACAGAAACTTTACTAAAAGAGTAAGAACAAAAGGAGGACAGTAAAAAGCAATTAACATTAATCTTCAAAAATTTAACAGCAAAATTGGCTAGAAATCAGTAAACCAGAAGACAGTTCCACAAGTGAGAAGTGTGAGAAAAACTATTTCAACTGTGAATTTATGAGACCTCATCACCATTCTATTACTGCACTTAAATTCAAAAAGTCTAGGAACCATAGCAAAGACTTCATCCAAACAGTTTCCATGAAAGTATTTCTAGAAAAGGCACAGGGAGGCTGCTTTACGGTGATGGGAAAGTGACGGAAGCCAAGACGTCAGGACCAATAATAATATTGATTCTTCTTTGGATTTTATCAACAGTTTTCAGATAAGCATGGACGAATGGCAAAATTATAGATATGCAAAGTAGATTCTGGAGAGAAAAATTGTCTTGCATGACACAGAGAACCAACTTTCTTAGTAGCTGACCTAACAATGGATTCAATATAGGTTTTCTACTTCATGTCAGCCAAGAATACTAGCCCAAGAAAGTGCAATGAGTCACTCTCCTGGAGGTTAACATCAGCCATGATGATGAAAGGTAGAAATATGTCTCTTACATGATTAGTAGACAACAGTTTACTTTTGGAGGCATTAAAATTAGCAAGCTATCCTTTACCCCAGTTAACAACAAACGGAAGGTCATTTTCAACATCAGCCACCAATTTGACTTAGTATTGAGACAGGAGTAAACAGTTGTGTCATCAGTATAGATACTGAATTGAGAGCTAATGTCATTGGGCAAGTTAAGGAAAATTAAAAACATAGTAGGAGCAAGGATGCAGCCCTGGTGGACATCCACATTAGTAGAAAAGGATCTAGGTGAGTGGCCATTCAGGATGACTTTCATTTCATGATTTGATAACAAAGACTGGATCAGATCAAAAATTTGGCCAGAAACACTGTAACTTTTCAATTTGTGAATAAAATCTGCATGCCAAACCCTGCCAGAGGCTTTCAAGATGTCCAAAGCAAAAGCCCAACCTCCATCATTCTTATCTAGAAGCTCAATACACTCTTTCTACAATTATTACACTGATTTAATGACTGCACTCAAATGTGGAAATACTTGCCTCCATAGGTTTTTCATGAACCAAAATAAAACTTAAAGATATCTGTGCTATATATATATATATAATGTGTGTGTGTTGTTTTTTTTTTTTTTTGCAGCTTATCAACCTTTTGCAAGTTATTTAAAGACAAAAAATACTTTTGGATTGTAACAATGTTTTGGAGATAATAATGATTTACAGATACAAGTTCTACTAACTAACCCATAGCTGGAGGGAGAAGAGGTGGATTTATACCTTTCGCAATGGTATTTGGGCATAAGTGAATATAACAAACCTCAGTGGAATTGGATCTCTGCTCTCCAATTTAAAAAATTCCAACCCATTATCCAATACACTGCCTGCACATCCAACCTTAGTGCACCTATTATTCCCAGGCAGTTACCTATCTAGATACTGACCAGGTTTAGCATTGCTTAACTTTGCTGATCATACAAGAACTGGTGTTTCAACATGATATGGCTGTAAGCCTTAAATCCATTTTGACAAAAACTATCTAATAAACTGTGGATTAAAAGCGGTTTGCTTTACACATCCCTTTCCACAATACAAGTAATGTCTCTATCCCCTCTCTCACTTTACAACCAGCTACTGCATTCATTGTTGACTTTTCATTTTTTATCACTATGAACAGTTGTGATTGATGCCTGACAAATTTAATGGAGGCATCACTACAAAAAATCAAGTCAACCACTCTTGAACAAACCAATGAATTCTTTAATGCACAATTCTTTAAAAAAAATTTTTCTTATGTTTATGCTATTTGGTAAATATTTTCAGTTCTAGTTATGGTATTCTCTTGTAAGGTGCATCATTGTCCTGAGTTGGGTGGCTGAACCTAGATTTTCCCAGTGTGTCTTGAGCTGAGTGGCTGCACCAAGAGTGTCTTTGAGTCTAGAGTGCTCTAATACATCTTTGCCCTTAGGTGGCTGAACCTAAAGCCTTCCAGTGCATCTTTGCCCTGAGAAGCTGAAGTCATCTCCTGTAGTTGGTTGAATCATTTAATCATTAATAAGAGCTTAACACACACCAGAATCATAATTATTGCAATATTTTCTTTGCTTCAAAGACAGAAAACAGTCTGATATAAAAGTCCTAAGCAGAGCCTTGAAGGCAGTTAACTGTCAAAACTGACAACCTTCCATAAACTCTTGCAGCCAAGCCAGCTCCAAAATGCAATGCCTTTTATTCATTTGAATAGATACAGCTGAGAGGTAGGGGACATGCAGTCTTGGCAGCATACAGCCACCTAGACCTGTGACTTGGAGAGTTCACTCCAGTCTCATCACTAAAGGACTAAATTTTGACCTAACAGGGTATTACCTTTATCCCCCAATATAAACAGATGTCTATCTGATATCTTTCCTTTGGTTCAGAACTAATCTTTGATAAGATCTAAAATGGATCTAATCTCCAGTAAATATTTACAACAGTAAGATGTCCCTCAAGGATAGTCTCTTGTCTCAGTGACTATGTATCCAGTATTTACAATATACCACATTAGAGATTTCATACATATGTCCTTGCGCCATGTGTTTACAAGAGCAGCAAAAATGTGATGTATTGATGATTTTTATGGCGAATCAAGGAAGAAACGTATTTACTTACCAGCATTGAAGGAGCTCTGAACACATAACTGAATGGATAGTAAAGTAAGTTTAGAATAGAAGATGCGTATAAATCTGCATAACGCATTACTTGTCCACCAAAAAAAGTTTGTCGAGAGCCTGAAAAAGAAGAAATCACAAAGTTACAAGTCTGAGAGGCTCTTTTCACACTTTCCAACCAATTTTTACAAAAACAATTTTAACTTTTTATTTATTTATTTACTTTTTTTTTTTTTTTAATATTTACTTCATGAGGCATTCAATAAGCGCTACTTTTTCAATTCAATATATTTTTAACACTGTTCATGCTGTGGGGTGTTTGAACACTCAACAAAATGTTTTTCTTTCATAATTTAAGCAAATAGTAAGTCAAATTTTCATTAGTCAAATAGCCTTCAGAATACTTCTGTCAACAAGCTACAAGAACATTCTGGTTTTAGTCATACAGTGTAACCCGGATATAAGAGAGTTTTCGGGACTGGAGAGGAAGTCTCTTATATCCGTTTTGGTCTATTTTATATACATTAACACAGGCTCTAATTTGGGACCAGAGAAAATCTCTCTTATATCCGGGTTACACTGTAATATTTCATTGAATTGCAAGCACTTTCATTTGTTTTACTGAAAATAAAATGAAACCTATTTTTACACATTTGAATTAATGAAACTTACACATTCATTTTTTAATATTTGGCATTTTTAAGTGATTTTTTTTTTTTTTTTTTTTTTTTTGGTAATTAAAACCTTTTGTTGTTGTTTACTTTTTTTGCTTTTAATTTATTCTATAAAACCAGAAAGACATTCAAGACAAAAAAAATTCACAACTGTTTTCTTTCTTATGACCTACAGAAATTTTTATATACCTGTTTTCATCACTCAGTAACTTTATAATATCTTGTTTCTCTTTTGAGAGTTTTATCATTCTTGCTTCTAGAACACTTGCATACCAGACAATTGCATCCCTAAACAAATGCTTAACTCTGATATTTTTTTGAAGCTTTTAAAAGCAATTACCATAAATTTGGGAAAAAAAGCATAGGTAGTAATCATAAATTTTTAAAAAAGGAATATCATTTTAAAAAAATTAAAAGTTCATTTTTATTTAAAATGCAATGACAGATTAACAGTGTTGTAAAATCACTTCTACACATTGCCATTATGTTTTTGTTTCATCAGCATTTTTCTTATGATAGCGCTAGCTGCAATTTTCCTCATCCACAAATATTTTTCTACTAGTTTGATTTTCAGAACTTAGCCATGACTTCCAAATAAAATATAATCTATAAAATCCAGAATCTTTTAGATGTTTGTGGTACACACTCCTGGCTTAATTATCTCTTGCTTTAAAAAAGAAAATTTTCTCTCTTTTTTTTATTTATGGTAACTACCTTTCTGCTTGTTTAGAGTAATTAAAGGTATTGGTGTGCAAATTTCTATATTAAACAACTAAAAAAAAATAGAGGCATGCAATTGTCCAGGGACACAATTATCCAGGAACACATTTGTGCAGGTGAAACAATCAAAATAAATATGATTGTCATATTGATATTCTTTCAGTTTATGAAATAGTTTAGAAATTATAACATCTGCTTTATAAAAATTTCTAAGATTTAAACATAACTGAACTAAAATCAAACAGTTTATCTACTTGAAACAATGATGCAAACTAAAACATTATTTTCCTTGCTTTGTTTCCTGCAAAGTCAAATGAATGAGTTTTCATATTGATATAACTTCTGAATAGTTTCATAAACTGAAAAGATAAGATCTCATCTATATTAACCTAATGGAAAACTCAACCATGTCAATATCCCTTAGGAAAATTCAACCCTGTCAATATCCCTTGTAAGTAAAATCCTATTACAAATATTTAATATATTCTATTCTGCTTTTTAATTTAAGTTTTTGAACCACTAGCTGGGTTTCATAAATTTGTGACTGCAATGAACATTAGTAACTGTACAATAGGGTGCCTTCTTTCACCCTTAGCAGTAATACTTAGTTTTTTTTTTTTTTTGTTTTTTTTTTACTAATGTTCACCAAATACAATACAAGGCCCAAGGTCTACTCAAAATAGCAGTTTACTGAAACAGGTAAGAAGTGCTGTTTATGAGAATATATAGGAAAGATAATGGTTAATCCTATACTTGAAGAAGTTAAGAGCCACTCAAGGTAGAGGGTTACTAAATGAGACTGTTGTATAGAGCATAAGAGGAGGAGGTAAGAAGTGCAGTTTAGGAGGAAGCCTAAACTTGAAGATGTTAAGAGCCACTCAAGGTAGAGGGTTACTAAATGAGACTGTTGTATAGAGCATAAGAGGAGGAGGTAAGAAGTGCAGTTTAGGAGGAAGCCTAAACTTGAAGATGTTAAGAGCCACTCAAGGTAGAGGGTTACTAAATGAGACTGTTGTATATTAAATAAGATGAGGAGGATAAAAAAGATTTATAAAGGAAGCCTAATATATATCATATTTATTTAAGATGAATTAAATATGAAGATTTTATCAATTTGTCCCAAGAAACATCAACCAAGTATTAGTTCTTTGGAAGAAGCTTTCCAAATTATATTTCCTCCTTTCTAATGGAATACAATGGGGATAATTCATCCCAATGTACATACCATGGCAGGTCTTACCTGTAAAAATTTGAACTGATGGGATTTATTTACACTATTTATATTTGTGCTATTGTTCTCATTGTAAATAATATCCAAAGGCATATATTGTAAATAACGATAATGACCCATCCCAGAATTTCAGACAGAAGCTTGTAGAATTTAGTTGCAAAAGAGAAAAACCGAAACTTAAAAGGAAGTTGTCAAGATAGCTTTAATTGAATTAGGAATGGTACCAATATTCAGAACTTAAAATGATTACTTGGTTACTTATTTTAGTACATCATTTTACTTATAACTATTTCACCCAGCCAACTTTAATCTGCAAAAATTTAAATCCAGTGTCAATCATTATCTACTGTCCTCCTAATTACTCTTTTCTCTTCTCACTCATTATTAATATTTCTGTTCCTAATTCTTCCATACCCAGTAATTACTGGTTTTACTGCCTTGCATGGGGTGAAACTGATTAAAAAAAAATTATGGCTGTGTTATGCAAATAGTGTATTATTGCACAAATTAACTGTAAATAATAAACAGTACCATTTTTTTATACCCATCTGTCATTAATTACCAACTAAGATTGTTTAAGTAATGCAGATACAATTAAAATAAGTGCTGCATAATTTGATGCAATTAACAACAGGCTTATGTAGTGTAAATGCATATAAATGTTTTGTTGAATTCAAAACTGTTCTTAAAATATTGAAGCGCAAGCATTTACTCTACATTAATTGAGAAAGTGATGTGACTTTTATAATAACATTATACAAGGTAATGTTATATATTCAAGTCACTTAAAGTTTTTCTTTTTTAAGTTATATAGAGGACAGTCAGTGCGACACTGAGATCTGTAGACATATTGGGATGGCCAAGGACACATTCCAAAAGCTGGGCAGAATATTGTGAGACAGAAAGATTTCTTTGGTAACAAAGAAAAGAACAGCTATTACATGACATCTGCCCTTCTTTATGGCAGCAAATGTTGGACGATTTCCTCAACAATGAAGAAGAGACTTGAGGCAACAGAGATGTGGTTCTACAAAAGGATGCTAAGGATATCATGGACCAAGTGTGTGAGCAATGATGAGGTCTTAGAGAGGATGAAAACAAGGAGGAGGCTTATACTTAATAGCAGGAAGGAGGGCCTGGAGAATCTGATACTCATAGGTCAAACAGAGGGAAGGAGAGACAAAGGAAAGCAACGCATGACATAGTGGGCTTGAGGAAGTGGATGACAGAACATGGTCTGGGGGAGGTAGCAGAGGGAAGGAGCTGCAAGGGATAGAGGAAGAGGTGGAGAGCCATGAAAGGACATGGCACGTGAAATGAAAGAAAGTGTGTAAATAAGAACATTGTCAATAATGTTTACTGTACATGAGATTTTTTTTTTTTGTTGGATGATATAGGTTCATGTTGACCCTGAAATGCACACTGATGACTTTCATTTGACTCTTTTATGCTCAAATATAAATCAAGCAAAGGTTTTTCTTTTTTCAAATTGATTTTTGTACAATTTTTTCCATTGATTTTAAAATTTGAATTTAAAAAATTTTTTAATTGTTTTTTAATATTTGAATTTATTTGAATTTGTCTTTTTAGGCAGCAAATTTCTTTTCATTTCTAATTTGGGAGTGACTGACTCTGTTTCTGTTCAGGTTATAATTATTTTTAAGTGTATAACTTGTTCCTTATTTTTTAATTTTTTTTTTTTTTTTAATTTACTATCCCGACATTTGAATTCAAACACATCCTGACATATATACTCTGTTTTATTTAACCATGATTCAGAACAGAGCCGGATATAAAAATAAGTAAGCCATCAGAAATAGGTAACGTGTAGAATGTTATACACAACATCAAAGGAAGACAATTTTACACTTTATCAAGTGACTCGTACCAAAAATTAATAACAATTTTTAAACTAACCAAGGTGAACATAAAGCAATGATATTAACTAGGAAAACATGTTTGTCCTTTCTTGATATTATGAACTTTTTAAAAAAATGAAAACTGAAGAAAACCTTTAATATTTTTACTTAAACTGCATGAAGCTGCTCTACTAAGCAACTAATTTGGATTAATTGAAAAAAAAAAAAATTAAAAAAAACAATACTGAGGTATTTTATAAAACCTGGACTGATTGATTTTCTACGGTTTATCAAATCTTTGCTGATTATTTAACAGGAAAATATTTTTAGAATGTAAGAATTGTTTTTGAGATGGTAATGATTAAGTCATACAAGTCTTACTAATTAGCCTATAACTGGATGGAAAAGAGGTGGATTCATACCTTTCCCGAAGCCATTTGTGTGTAAGTAAATATAACGACTCCAATTGAAATTGGAACCCAGCTCTCTGATTAATAATTCAAAGCCATCATCCATTTCACCAGCCACACATCCAAGCTTACAGCACCTGGTATCCCCAAGCGGTCATGCATCTAGGTACTGAGTCAAAATTGCTTAACTTCAGTAATTGTAAGAGAACCAGTGTTTCAACGTGACAGGCCCTAAAACTTTAGATCATCACTTATAGTAATAATCTTAAAATAAAAAACTTCATATTCACTCATAATATTAAACTCTTCAAATCACGTTTAAAATCCTGCATTTCTTCTTACACACAATATTCCATAAATCAAATAATTCCCCAAAGAAAACCTAACTTGTTTCATCTGACAAAGATAGGCAATTTTTTTTCAAAACTCTGATAAAGTATATAAATAAAACAGAATGACAAAAATACCTAAATTCCTGTTTTCAGTCGCCTTTTATAGCTCATCTATTTACACAAATACTCATTTTATTTTTAATATAAAATATTTTCCCAAAGATTATTTCTACAAGGTCTTGCAATGTTATTGTCCATGTCAGCTAAAGGGGGTAGAGGATGTGAGCCCATCCCCGAGCAGCCTCTGTTAGTCCCTTTCTGCTAATCGTTACTTTAGTCTTCCCAATGGTACAAGTTTGTCTCTGTATTTGAGCCACATGCTCAGGCATGATTCCTCAGCAGCAACTACATTTAGTAACCCTCTACTTTGAGTGGCTTTTGGCCCTTGTATTGGGTGAAAGATAGTAATAAGAGTTTTTTTAATACTAATATATAACTTATAGTCAAGTCCTAATAAAAGCACCCGTTCTTACTAAATGAATGAAATTAGGCAACAACTAGCCTGATATAGAAATTAGAGTACCATGTAGTTTATCATGGCTCTCCACAATTTCCTTTGTAGCTCTTAATAACTTTTGCCTTTTTGTTATTCCTCCCAAACCGTGTTTTGCAATACATTTAATCAAAATCACTATGTATGCTATAATGTTTTTTTTCTATTAATTATGGTCTTGCCTTCAATATGTCCTGTGGATATCAGATTTTCCAAGCCCTCCTTCCTCATGTGTCCTAGAAATTTCAGTTGTCTCATCCTGATATTAAACATAAGTTTTCTTTGTTTCCATGATATCCTCAGCTTCCCTCTGTAGAATCACATTTCTGTTGCTTCCAGTTTTTTCTTAATCTTTGAGATTGCCCAGCATTCACTGCCATATAAGGGAACAGATATCACAGAACAGCTCAGTACTCTTATTTGTTTCTAATGACTTTTTCCTGCTTCTTAGTACCCTACTGAGCTTTTGGAATGCATCTTTCACTATCCCAATGTGCCTTTGGATTTCAGTGTCACACTTTCCATCCTCTGTTAAAACACTTCCCAGATATTTAAATTTTTTTACTTATTTTATTTTGGTATCTCTGGTTTGTAATTTGCATCTTGGGCTCATCGTTTTGCTGACTACCATGAATTCAAACTAAACAAAGCTTAGTAAGTAATTTTATATATATATATATATATATATATATGAGGAGGTGCTGAAAAGTTCTATTTGGGTTCCTTTCCAAAATTACTAATCTTATATTTAGTATCAAATATATTTTACCAAACATTATTTCCACAAGGTCCTTCAATACATTTTCTCTAGAAAATTTTCATTTTATATTAATTTTCTGATTACAAACTTGAATTTAACATTTGAAATCATTTCCCAAAATCATTATTCAGATAAATACTGATTGTGGAAAAGTCAGTCAAGCTGAGAACTTTCAGCACTGCACCTTATATAGAAGAAAACATGATCTCAAATTAATAAATTTATATGAATGATGAAAAGCAAATTTTGTAAAACTTGCAAAAAAAATTTGTAAAAAACAAAAATAATTAAAACAAAAAAAAAAACTGACCACTTCTGAAAAGACTTCCAAGTACACCATATTCCATGTCCATTTCATGTGTAACAGCCTGTAAAAACAATTTGATAGGATCAATATTTGTTAATGTTTCATTGTCATAATTCTGCTACTTTACAGAAATTTATGAATAAAATAAAAGCACTGAGTTGATTTTAAAATGAAAGGTAAAAGACAAAATTATAAAAATAAATTTTATACTTACTCAAAACAAAATTAATAACATTTGCATTTACATTTCACTTCAACAATTCAAGTTTTTCACATTTTTAACAGTAAAAATAAATCCTATTTTATTTTTTTTCTATAAAATTAGAAATGGCAGAAATGTACATAGTTTAAAAATCAGTTTTAGTGTTTTACTGCATATATTCAGAAATCAATTCCATAAACATGAGATAATTATTTTACCTACTAGTGCTTTTTAAAATTAACACCCAAAATTCTACAGTAATTGTTATTAGTATTAATAGTAGAAGATGACTCTTTAATGAAAGAATTCAATATTCAGACCAAAATTGCCAGATTGGGTGATATTTGAAAGCACAACATTACAAAAATTTTGAATTGACTTTCCAATTTGAAATCCTACATTTTTTTCCTTGTTGTTAAGTAGCAAAATTCAAAATCTATTAGCACTGGGCTTTCAAAATTAGTCCAGTCTTGCAATCTTGGTTCAGACCAGCATCACCATCATTATTTTTATTTATTTCTATTTTAACAATAAATTTGATATTCAAATATTCTGTATCTGAATATAGCACTGGTAAAAAATGGTGGCTGAAGACTTTAGGTTTATAATACCCAGAAATTCATATACAGATGTCCTCAAGGACACATGGCACAGTGGATAAAGGTGTTAGTTAGATACAGTGACAGGACCCAAAGAATGTGAGCTCAAGTTAAGGCAGTGGAGAAGGGAATTAACAGGAGATAACTGACATCCATAGAACATTCTACCCCAGTGAGTGAAATAAAGGGTTCAGTTTGACATTCCAACTACCTGAAGTAGGCCGAAGTGTACAACGGGCAAAATGTTGTAATAAATATGGTGACAAAGATGAGGACAATAGTCTGAATAATGTAAATAGTGTTCAAATATTCTATCTTCCTATTCATAGCTGTAAAGGTCTTTCAAACAAACTAAAGGTTAATTTCCCCTAAGGAAAAAGCTGTACTTCTGCAGGTTAAATGATATGGATTGTAAGACTAAGTCAATTAATTTTAGTCATTTTTCATAAGAGATTTTAAACAAAAACAAAGGCACAGAATGTGATTTACAATGGGTGAGTAAAATTAGAGAATGCACAAATTACAAAGCTGGATTAAAAAGAAGCACAAAGATGAAAATATTGGTTCCAAATCCTGATTTGGGTACTTACTCTGATTTTCTCTTTGTAGGAAGAAATATCTGGTTGTTCTTTACTGCTGCTGTCTAAGTTCCTAAAAAAGAATAATTAAAACAGTTCTTATAATTCTTTTCTTCTTGAAAATAGCTGTTAGCAAGTTAAGCAATATTTTAAAAAAAACTAAACTCTTTATTGATTATCTCAACTTTTTATTCCTTTGATAACATCACAAATTCTTCATAAAATAACTTTCAAGTTTAGATTAGTCAAACAATATTTGAGGACCCTGTCATATTTTAGAGCAAGTTTCTTTTTTTCTGCCTGAATTCTTGTAACAAGTATTCTTTAGATTTTAACTAATGTCTTCATCTTTATTGTTGTCAAGACAATCTTTCAGCCATTGGTGTATCACATCAAGTTGATAATTTCTGTCTGAATTACTAAGCTGAGGAATCATCATCATCATCATTTATAAGTCTATTGTAAACTTCTTATACAAAGAAGCACTAGTTCTGTGAGACAAGTTTAGCTACTTACCAGCAAAATGGGAGATTTTTATAAAGTGGAGAATGCTCTCCATAGGGTTGTGAAGATTTTAATTCTGCAAAGAAATATATACTAATGTTTCAAGTCATGGGCAGAAGCATGTAAAATTAGTGGTACCACCATACCTTGGAGTTATAGAGATGCTCAAATATAGTGTTATTCTGATATAAGGTCAGTAAATGTGAAAACCATGTCACCTTCTCATAGAAATGTGGCATGAACTATATTGGCGTCAGACATATGGGACTTCCATTTCTGAAATACTACAAACACCTGATGGAAGATAGAACTGTGGTCAACAATTGGTCATTAATGACCATCTGCACTAAAAAAACACTTGCTCAATATCTACATTTAATGCAGACTTATATCCAGAAGGTCAGTTCAGAGATTTTTAGTTTCTTTATCTGGATATAGAAGCAGAAAGACACCAGGAAGCCCCTGTTAATGCTGCCAATTCTAGGTCTCATCTGATTCAGCCTGTCTTGTGCTGTATTCCTACATTCATTTATTCAATCTTTTGCATCAACACCAATTCTTAGTATGTGAACTTTTTGCCTTATTACTGTTCCATGGCCCAAGACATCTCCAAAGCATTTATTAGGGTCTGGCATGCCGGCCTTCTTCACAAGCTCCAGGATTATGGTATTACAGGTCAATTGTTTGACCTAAAACAATCATTCCTATCAAACCATGAATTGAAGGTCGTTCTTAATGGATTCTCTTCCAGCTCATATCCCATGAATGCAGGTGTTCCTCAAGGCTCCATTCTAGGCCCCACTGTGTTCCTTATCTTCATCAATGATCTTCCTGACGCCATAGATTCCCAAGTTGGCATCTACATGGACGACACTACAATTTACTTAGATCTCAAAAAACAAATCTAGTGTCACTGACAAAACTAACCTGGCCGTTCGTCTCGAAAAGGACCTCCAATCGATTGTGAACTGGAGCAGGAATTGGCTGGTTAACTTTAACGCCTCAAAAACAAAACTGCTCTCTATTAATCACCACAGAGATCCTTCCCTGTCCCCCATTAGAATGTCTGACGCTCAACTTTTCGAGAGCACCTCTCTGTGGTTGTTCGGTCTCATGTTGACTACTAACCTGAGATGGAACAAATACATTGAGTCAATTGCTTCGTCCACTGCAAGGAAAGTTGGCTCCCTGTGCTGCACCAGGAAATTTTTCCTCCCCGAATTGATCCTTCAAATCTACAAATCAACCATTCGCCCTTGCATCGAGTATTGCTGCCATATATGGTCTGGAGCCCCTTCTGTTTGCCTCAGGGTTCTTGATAAGATCCAGAGACGGATATGCAATGTAATTGGCCCTGATCTGGCATCTCATCTGCAGTTGCTCTCTCACAGATGCACCGTCGCCTCTCTCTGTCTTTTTTACAAATACTTTCATGGAAATTGCTCTGATGAGCTGCTTGCGCTGGTTCCCAGACTTCATGAATCCAAGCATCCTATGAGGCTGGCATCCCGCTCTCACCCTTTCACTGTTGAAACTGTTAAATGTAGGCATCTCTTCTGCTCCAGTAGCTTCATATCTCACCTCTCGCCTGTGGAACTCCCTTCCCTATTCCTGTTTCCCTGACAGCTATAATCTCCAACTATTCAAATGTAAGGTCAATCAACATCTCCAGCTGCCTTGATCTATCTACTATCCTTCTCCTCATCCTTTCCTCTATCTCTCCTATCTGCTGTCACTCCAAATCTTCTGCAATGCGTACTAGTGGCTTTCCTCCTTGCTTGGGGTGAATCGATTAAACATACTTTGCCTTGCATATGTTGTTTGCTTGCTTCATATTATTTTTTCTATTCTTTTTTTTCTTGTTATTGTTTATTGCAAACTTTGCCAATTCTGTTTGGTGGACATTTCTGCAAATTACATTTAATCATGGCCAATTACTGTACACAAAGTTTCCCCAATCATGCTATATATGAATGTCTGCAAAATACTTCCACCTCCCCAATTTATAGACAAAACACACAACCAATAAGATCGACCACTTCTCAGTCTCATCTGACTTAGTTCTACTTTTTCTTATCTTGAAACCAGAATGCTACAATTGATTATCTGCACCCCCTTATGTGAGTTAACATCATTCTTAGTTTTGTGAACTTTTTGTCTTATTACTGTTGCTTTGCCTTGCATATATTGTTTGCTTGCTTTATATTATTTTTGCCCTGTTCTTTTTTTTTTTGTTATTGTTTATTGCAAACTTTTCAATTCTGTTTGGACATTTCTACCATATGCATTTAACTTACTCTAAATCTTCTTCCTCATACTTAGAGTTAAATAGCTGCATTTATTGTGGCACTGGAATTTTAGAATGCTACATGACAGAGCATAATATAATAAAGGGTTATCGAGTCAGATTTTTAAAGCTAGAATCCTCAGCAGAAACTCAAAAAGATCACAAAGATAGTAAGGTAAAAACATCTTTGTCAATTTAGGAAAGAATGCTATACAATCTTACCTGTATTCTTCAGCAATTTCAGCATCATATTCATCCAGTTTGTCAAAAAGAGATCTCTTGCTGGTCCAAACTTTCAGCTCCTGAGTAATTTCAGGAACAATTAGAAATGTCTTCCATCCTCTGGTTTTTTTAGACTTCAGAATGTCCCCAAATATATGGTCACCAACATAAAGAATATCTTTACCATAGGCACCCATCAACTCAGTGAAAACTGATACAGAGCCTGCAAAAAAAAAAAATTCATCTGAAATATGCTGATAATATAATAGAGGTAACGATAACATCACTAGTTTTGCAGGCCGTTGTATGTAGGTTTGATTCTTAAGTAATTTTTATAGCCTTGAGCTGCATGTGACTAAGTTTTATTTACTGTCAGTTTATGCACAGTCTATGAATTGTTCAGTGACAGTTGAACTCTTTAGCTTGTTGATGCTTCCATAATAGTTTTGCTGATCCAACCATTTGAAACTTTTTATTGTCAAAAACACATGAAGTTCAATTGTCTGAACAATTTTGTTTAAGTTTTAATATCTCTTCTCAAATTTTTATGTTATAACTTGTATATAAAATATAAGTTGGTTGTGATTATATTATAAAGGTCTAAGGAGTTCTTTTGTCATAGTGGGTTAGGATAGCATTCCATCAATATCAATTGGGTCACATAGAGAAGGGGTATGATGTAGGACCAGAAATCCCTAATGATCTACAACTAAAAATGCCACTGATTATATATATATATATATGAACATTTCATTGAATACAAAAGACAAGATGCTTTAAGTTTTTTATACAATTTCCCATGTGATCTAATTTTTTTTTTCTTTTTGGATGATAAATTATATAAAAACTGTCCGAATGTTCTTTTAATCCAAGCACTTTCAGCTATACATTTAGCAATTTTCAAGGATGAAATATTTTAACTGTTAAATAAGAAATAGTTTGTTGCATGTATGTATTTATATAATGTTTTCATTTTTCAAAATACAGTCAAGATATTGTGTCCATGTTCATAGATGATATTATTAAGTGTTAGTTTTTGGCTTTTATTAATAAGGCTTTCATTATTTGTAACCTTTTTTTTTTTTTTTTTGCATGTTGATGATGCTATTATATTTATGTTGTCAACAAAAAAAACATTTGTACAGTTTTTATATAATTTATCATCTGAAAAGAAAAAAATTATTACATCACATGAGAAATTGTATAAAAAACTAAATCAAAAAAGGTAACAAAAAGAAACTAAATGAAATTGGCTAGACTATATACCGAAACACACATTTAAAAAAAATTACTTTAACTTAAAATATTAAATTTTCTCATATATATATATATATATATATATAAAATGTTTATTTATTATGGTAGTATATCATGAAAACTTTATATACATTAATAAAATACTGTCTGTCATCCCATATGAAAAGGAAAAAATAAAATAAATAAGAAATCCATTTGATCATATTAAGTAAACTTACTTTTTTTAACCCTTGAATAACACTGACATAGCACAATCAAGATGCAAACTAAATCTGTAAGATATTTCACTGTAGATTTTCCATACCAGCATGCATAAAAAGTCATTAACATTTGACATTCAGAAGATAAATTATGTTTTTTTAATCAGGTCATACTGGTTACAATTTCTCACGAGTATCTGTGTTGACCAAATAAATTGAAACTGAAAATTACTGACACACCTTTTATGTTCAAGTCCTTGATTTATTGGATCATGATGCCTCCTAATGAGAAACACTCTTCTCACCTGGTGACTGTAGAATAATATATAAAATAAAAATTACAATTACATACCTCCTGAATATACCTGTCCTGTCTTAATGGGACCAGTATGTGTTCCAATCTTCAAGGCACCAGTTTTCTAAAAAATTTAAAAAGTATAGAGAACCAAATTTATCAGCACAACATAAAAATATGCAGTAAAATATCACATGCTGCTTCTTGCTAAAAGTTATTTTAGCAAAAGTTAACAGTAATCACCAAAGCTACATAATCTTAACAATACTTTAGTAGCAAATCAAAGATAAATGTACTTATTTTTGTTTGATAATTAAATATCTGAAGGCACATAAGATTAGCAAAAGATGCCTTCAAGACTCTAAACAAAGTATTAAGAAAGGAAAATATTGTTAGAAACAAAGATGATGATGATTATGAACAAAGCCTAGAATGGTCACTTCTTTGACTATGCATAAACAGTAAATAAAACTTAGTCACATACAGCTCAAGGCTATAAAAAAATACTTAAGAATCAAACCTACATACAACAGCCTGCAAAACTAGTGACACTATCAATACTTCTATCATCCGGTCTTTTAAACAGGTGTAGCGGTTTATCCCTTGTCTCCTGTTTAGGATTGGGTTTCTGGTTCCTTCTAAAGTCTTTTTCATTCTCTTTCACTCCCAGTAGTCCCTTGCATCTTAGTGGCATTATCATCTTGCTTGGGGTGAATAGACAAGTAGAGGTTTATCCCTTGTCTCCTGTTTAGGATTGGGTTTCTGGTTCTTTCTAAAATCTACTTCAGCTCTCTACTCCTAACACTTGTCCTTTTCTATGCTAATATAACTCCACACAGTAACTATCTACCTTGAGTGGCTCCTGAGGCTTATACTTGTGTAAAAAAAAAAAAAAAAATATGGCAAGGAATGATGGATGCTTTTACTGACTCATGCTGAGAATACCATGGACAGAACATGTGAACAATCAGGAAGTTTGAAGGAAAATATGAACTACAAGGAAACTGACACTTACAACCAGAAAGAGACAGCTGAAATTTCTGGGATAATGAGGAAAGAGAGCCTAGAGAATTTAACACTCATATGACATATAGAAGTCAAGAGAAGCAAGAAGAGTATTAAGTAACTTAAAAAATGGATGATCTGACAGGGACAATGACATATGATATAGAGTAAAACATTCAGTCAGTTATGTGTCAAGCATGATACACACTTAGGCGGTCATGTATCTTTTGATACATGATTGATGAAGCAGATTTTTTCCCATAGTAGGTTGCCATTTCTATAGCTATAGTACCCAGTCTGTTCTGCTATTTCCCCTTAATGGGGTGGGGAGAAGAAGAGGATTCATACCTTTCCCAAGGGTATTAGCACATAAGTGAATGTAATGGATTCAACTGGAATTCGAACTCAGCTCTTTGATTCTTCAATCCGAGCCACTATCCATTACTCCATTGTGCCTCCTCCATTACTTAAAGCAATAAATAACACAAAGTTTGGAAAGTCCTGATTGCCTGCATCCTGAAAACATGAGATATTAAAGAATAATACTCAATTACTGCTTACTTCCAAGTATGCATTTGGAATTAACTTTACGGACAAAGGTTTTGCAGATAAAGAATTGCTATTGCAAAAATTCTGCATTGTTAAGGTTAAAAAGACAAGGAAAGTCATCTTTGTGGTTATTTTTTATATTAATTTAAGTGAATTTAATAATGATGATAAAAAATTAATCAACTTTTGCTGATAACTGACTTCAAAAACAACTAAAAAGTTGAACAAACAAAAATAAACAGAAAATATTTGGTTGAAGAAATTTTTTAAAAATATTAAAGCAAATAGTCTAACATTTTTTAAATTATTTTCTTTGTACATTTCATATGACATTCTCTTTGATTTTAATTCATTTTCACACAATAAGAAAACAAGTGAGACAGAATTTAAATTGAATTTTATCTCATTTTGGAGAGTTTCCAAAAATAACTATTTGTTTCTGTCTAAATTTCTAGAAAAGAGGAATTATCCTTATTTAGACTATTGTTCTCATCTTTGTTGTTATTATCAAAATGTTTCAGCCATTGTGCCATTATTGATCTGGATAACCTACAAGAACTGAATCATTTATTTAATCTATTGCCCATATCTATAAGTCTAGTTCTTTATTGCTCACTCAATCCAAGTACACACTGCCTGGCCTACTCACAATTACTGTCACCAAATTCATGAACCAATGCTTTAATTCACTATTATCCAATTGTGAACTTGGATCCTTAAACCTAACCTGCCTGCTGATTAGTTCTGTTGTAATTTCTACTGTCTATCATTTGCTTTTCTTTCTTTATTAGTGTCTTCCATATTCTGTTTATTTCTATGCTAAGCGTACTATATAAGTCCTCACAGCCTAGCATGTGTGCTGATGCTTTCAGCTGTCTACCTTTTCAGTGTCCTCCCTTGTCTAGTATTTTCACTTCATTCCACATTCATGTTTTTAAGGAAAATGTGTTGGGATTTTTGAGGATAAGAGGGGTAATAAACTTTCACTTCATTCCATAGGAGCTGATGACTACTTCATCAGCCCCTGCAAAATGAAATGAAAATATTGGATATGGGTATCTGTTGGATTTTAAATCTACCCACTCCAAGTAGATCTAAGTTATTTTTTTTTTCTCTATTAGCTTGTATATCACATTGTGCTGATATTGCTTTCATGATGATATTATGTATGTGGGCTGAATTAAAATCCAACAGACAGCCATGGGTCTTTATATATATATATATTCAAAAATTAGGACATCAGGCTACTTTGGTTTCAACTTTTTGGTATCTTCAGGCTAGCCTGAATCATCTGAAGATACCAGAAGTTTGAAACAAAGGTAGTGGGATCAGCTGATCTAATTTTTTAAATTCAATGCTCTTCATGTTAAATTTTCTTTTCTTTTCTTTATATAGGTATTGAGCATTTTTAATACTATTGTTTCATGGTTTAATTCAACTCTGATAGGCATATAATTGATAACAGAAGCCATTAGTTTATACCAACGGCTTCCCATACTTAATACTTCTCATTTTCACTCTCATGTGGTCATGTGTGATGTCATGAGCTGCGACACGATTTTCACTTCCGCGTCTCATATACACAAGTTAGTCATTGCTTTGAAATTTTTCATGCAACAAAAACAGACTATCATTAGTGTTCCATGTATTGGCTGATATATTGAAAAGTAATTGTCATCTTTGATAATGGCTTATGTAAGCTGAAAGCTTAGATTGGATTTAAACATGTATCAATATGGTGATTTCCTTTCATCCGTCAATGATAATGTTATTAAGTTTATCAGACAATATGAAAGGAACTTACTTAAAATAAATAGACAAAACTTGTCTATATTATTTAATGAAACATGCATCTATATATATATATATAAAAACTTTCTGCTTTCTGGTTGTTGGTTCTAGTAAGGTATTTTAATTTATTGACCCTTTTATCCTAAAATCCCAAAGCATTTAAACACAGTTTTCTTTTGTTCCAACCTGAAGAAGCCAAAAGTCACATTGGTGAAATGTGTTGTTTAAAAGCTTTTCCACTTTGTAGGATGTATAATATTATACATCCTACAAACACATATCAGCCTAAAGAGCAAAAGAATTGTTAGTATCCAGTAATATTCAGTGCACAGTAAGAAATCCCCTTTCCTAGCTTTCTTTTCTTCAGCAACGTATGAAATCTTGCATTCTAAGGACAGGATGCAAAGTCAAAAGAAGTCAACATGTTAACAAAATAAATTAAGAAGATGACTTAAAGAGAGTATAACACCACATCTATGTTTTTACTGATAACCAGACACCCAAATGTCCTTTTATTTTTGTTGTGATGAGATAATCCAACTTCCCCATTCACGATAATGGACGTTCTGGTGGCCGATAAAGTACGACCACAGTAAACAGTAGACAGCGACAAAAAAAAAAGGTCTTCGTTTACTTAACACCATTGGAAATGGTAGCTTAATTCCTACGCTGTCTCTGTATTTTGACATACCTACATCCGATTATAAAATTATTATTGAAAACCACACTCGAGTTTACTTTGTTTATTATATCTTGTACGAGATATAACAATTTTCTTTTTCTTACAGGGTCTCATTCTCTTTGATTTCTTGAAGGTAACTTATTCTGCAAACTGGAAGTGCAGGAAGATTTACATAAGAACACTTTATTGATGCTATAGGGTTCCTACATTAACAATTCATCACAAGAGGAGGAAATTTGAATTTGAAATCCCACAGTCTATTTCACAAGTTTAAATATATCTGTTCATGAGCCTGCAACTTAGGGTAAACAGAAATGTGACTTTAGTTGTCTAACAATGGGAATGTGCTCTTTACATCAAATTTTTGATGACACCACATCTTAGAATTCACAAGCTGTGTTGCCTTTGTTTGAATTTCTAGAATCAACAGAGCTAAGTAGCAACCTTTCCTCAGACAAAAGATGACAACTGACTTGAGTCTCCTGCAACTGTTCTGTTTATATCATGATTTTAAGATCAGCGAGTGTTTGGAAATGTCCTCTTGTGAGTGCTATGAACTGTCAAGGAAAACAATGGGTGTTCAGAGACATTATAATTTTAACAGAGTAGTTAAAATTTTTTTCTGTCTGAATTTCTGGGATAAGGAGTTATCATTTACACTCTTTACATGCAAACTATTGTCCTCATTTTTAGGAGTTATCATTTACACTCTTTAAATGCAAACTATTGTCCTCATTTTTGCTATCATGTTTCAGCCAAGAAATCCAGTTTCCATGTTTGTACTGCATTTGCAAGAACTATAGACAAATCACAAGTCCAAATGCTTCAAAAAGTTGGAATTTGGCTCCAGAAAGAAATATTTACACATGGCCAGTTGTATGTTGCATGCTCAAGAGTAAGAAATCCAAAGAATTTATTATTTACTGTTAAAAAGGAAAAAAAAGAAATTTTCTTAAAAATATTGTTTACCATGAAATCCTATAAAATTAAATTTAAATATATTATTAAACTGCAATATAGGGTTATGTCAATGTATTTTCCAAACAAATCAGGTTATTCAAATTTCATTGACTGGTTTGAAAAATTGAATACAATGTAGAGTTTGTAAGTCTCAAAAAAAAAAATGTTAGTGATAACTTCAGCATTCATCAGTGTGTTGGAAAACAATTATAGTATAATTAAATGGCAGAGAGAAGGAAAATTAGGGTTGTCAGAAGAAAATTAACTTTATGAAAGTTATCTAAACAAAATCCAGGGATACAACAAGCAAAGCTAACTTCTTTTTACCCCTTACAAAATTTTTTTAAACGAAATTATAAATCTAAGAGGCTTAATATGTCAGAAATTTTACAGTCTTAATTTTCTTGCATTACTGAACAATGTTTTGTATTATGCTTCCAGTTTCATAAGTGTTGAGGTCAGCAATATTGGCACTTGGATATTTATTGTTGAATGCTGACAGACAAGAAGCCTGTCAGTGACATATTTTCTCATGAATTAGATAAGTGCAAAGGGATTAAAAGATTTAAACTGATCTTTAAACATCTTTGATGCTGAACTACTATTATATCATTCTCTATGTACCATTCTTAGTGGATAGTGAAAACAGTACCAGAAAGATATAAAGGGGTATAAAAAAGCAAAAAAAAAAGGGGGGTAGAAAAAAGTTATGGAAATCCATGTTATTCATAACATGTCTGGGGAAAGGTTGTTACTTAGCTCTGTGGGTTCTAGATATTCAAACAAAGGCAACACAGCTACCAACGTCTAAGATGTGGTGTCATCAAAAATTTGATGTAAAGAGCACATTCCCAATGTTAGACAAATGAAGTCACATTCCCACTTACCCTAATTTGCAGGCTCATGTGAAATAAACTATGTGGGATCTCAAACCTAAATTAATTTTCCTCCTCCTGTGATGTAGGAACCCTACTGAATCAGTAAAGTGTTCTTATGTAATATCTCCCTGCACTTCCAGTTTGCAGAATAAGTTACCTTCAAGAAATCAAAGAGAATGAGACCCTGTAAGAAAAAAAAGAATAAAAGGACATTTGGGTGCCTGGTTATCAGTAAAAACATAGATGTGGTGTTATACTCTCTTTAAGTCATCTTCTTAAATTATTTTGTTAATATTGTAACCTAGAGAGGGTTACTGAATGAGGAATAACCAAAACAGAGGTTGGAAATGAAATGGTAATCTTTATAACATCAACAAAATACAATACTCGCCAGTAGTTACCCCTAAGAACCCTACTGTATCGATTAAGTGTTCTTATGTAATATCTACCCCACCCTCAGTTTGCAGAATAAGTTATCTTCAAGAAATCAAAGGGAATGATAATCGGTAAGAAAAAGAGTGTAAAAGGGCATTTGGTGTCTTGATTATCACTGAAAACAGAGATGCAGTGTTATACTGTCTTCATTAACTCTGCTCCATTTACCAGTGCAGTTTTAAAATTGGTATCTTGGGCCACAACAAATATCTGAAAAGAGATGCTGAAAAAGAAAATGATAGAGATCACTGGTTTAGATTCCATGGCTCCCCCACCACCACTCTGGTTTTCATTGGTTATTTATTATCTTTTCCATCTATGTTATTCATAATATGATTTTCCACAACTTCCTGTCCTGCTTTTTTTTTTCATTTGCTTCTTTTTGACCCCCTTTTAGTTTTGCTGGGTACTCTTTTCATTATCTATTGAGTCAAACTTGTCAAATAGGTTTTGTTTTTTAAATACTAATATATTATGAGATGAACCAAGCCTGACAATTATTTTAATATGTTTATTGTTTATACATTATTTTTATAGATACAAATATTTAGTAAATGCTCTGTTTATAATAAATAGTATTAACAACATTCATCAACCTGAATGCTTGAGAAATTTCACAGGAAACATGCATCTTTCGACAGGAATTGAACCTGTATCCCACACAGAACTGTAATATAGCCTGACATGCCATACCATCCAGCTACAGAGGAAGCATCTGGTTAACAAGGTGGAATTACTGCTTTTAAATACTAATTTTCACCCAATACGAAGCCCAAGAGTCACTCAAGGTAGAGGCTTACTGTGTAGTGTTGCATGAGTGAAAGAAAGGGAAAAAAAGTGAAGTTCATGGGGTCATACAGGAAACAACAGTTAACACTGGACTGGAAGAGGTCAAGATTATAGTCTGTTAAACAAATCAGCAGTTCTTGGGAAGAAGCTGTCTAAGTGGAACTTACTTCTTACTAATGGCATACAAGGGAATGGAAATGATTCACTCTAGTCTGTGTGTTACAATGACTCCAACTTGTAAAAGTTAGGGGTGGTGGGACTAAGAAATGTAGCTTGTCAAAACACACAACATGGAAGTATCGACAGAGCAGCAAGAAGACAGTAACATTTCATCTGTGGGGAAAGGGCTTGTAGGGTGGAAAATAATTCATCACCCACATCTCTGCATAGATGCTTTTGAAATCTATTAAGACAGTCAAGTGAGGATTGGGCAGCTCCAGCTGAGATATGAGAACAATACTCTATTTTGGGTCTAATCTGGATCTTGTCAAGATAGAGTATAGTGGGCAAGGGTCAGATACTTACTGGAGTGCTACAATGAACCAACCATTTTTCCAGTATATTTAGCAATGGATTGGAGATAGGAGATCCACTTGAAGTCTGGGGAGAGCTTAAGTCACCAATAGATGCTTCCTTGAGAGAATACACAATCATCATGCTTTCTCTTTTTTCCTATTTACTCTGTGAGTTTTAAATTCTCTAAGCTCTCTTTCCTTATTATGTGTTCCAAAAATTTCATTTAGCAGCTGTTTCATTGTGGCTCCAATTCTTTTTAAAACTTGATTTTCACTTCATCAATAGAACCATGTCTTTTATTTATCTGTGAGGAAATTGGCCAACATTCATTGTCAGATAGAAGATTATTACATGACAGCCTAGCACTCCTTTTCTTTGCTTCTAAGGACATTTTTCTAATTTCTTTCTGTAAAGTATCTGTCACTGTTTCTATGCACTGTTAGAGTTCTATATTACACTTTCTGTCATCTGTTAGCATACAGTTAAATTTTGCACATGCTTGATTTTTAACATCCCTGATATGTAGCTTTTGTAGACAACCACATATTTCTTCTTCTTCTTAATGATTGCTCTACTACTTTGCCTATTGTTATTTCATTTTTTCTTCATTTCCCGGCAATTTGTTATCACTGCAGTGTTATAGCTACCAATAATAAATCCTGGTAGGTCTCCTAGTTGTCTTAGAATCATTTTGAAGTACAGATTAAATAAGCACAGTGAGAAAACATGTTTTTACTGTACTCTTCTTTCTATTTTTGTTTATTAACTTCATACATTCGCTATCTGAATATGTACTTTTATTCTCAATACATGTTATGGATTATTTAAATATCTTCTCTATGTAGATCAAACTTTCCTAAGATTCCTCTTCATTTTTGCCAGTTCTGACCTAAACTCAGATTTTAATATTATCAATTATTCTATGCTTTTTATATATAGTAGATTCCTCTCTATGAAGAAGAGACTTCAAGCAACAGAAATGTGGCTCTAAAGAAGGATGCTGAGAATACCAGAAACCAAATGGGAACAAAGTTGAGAAACAATGGCAACAAAAGGGACACTTATGCTTAACATTAGAAAGAGACAGTTGAAATTTTTGAGTCACATAATGCAGAAAGAGGGCTTGGTTTGGTTTGTTTTACAGCATATCAATCTCAATGGGTCATTTAATGCCAACAACTTATTTCCTGGTAATATTTTTGTTTTGTTAAAAATCTATTTCTGGTAATAATTTTTTACAAAGTATTTTTGGTATTAAAACCTAATTTTACACTTTCAAAATGCTTCTTATCTCAGTTTTGGGATTAACTATTTGCCCATAGTTGGGACCCTAACAGGTGCTACCACCTCGGGTCATGGTGGACCTGGGAACACCAGCAATTAAGAGGTGGTTCCACGCTCCTGATCAGAAGCCTTGCTGTTGGACATAGTTTATCGCCTTACCCTGGACACGGATGTAGTTTATTGTCATACCCAAGACGAAAAGAGGGCTTAAAAAATTTGATACTCATGGGACAGGGGAAAGCAATATACAACCTACCTGGTGAGCTTGAGTGAATGGATGGCAGAGCAGGATTAGGGATAGATGGCAAAAAGGCAAAGTTATTAAGAGTTACAAGGAACAGGAAATTGTAGAGAGCCATGATCGCCAATGTCCTGAAGGGACACGGCACAGAGAAGAGCACATTTTCTGTCTTGCAGTATCTTTTTCTGCATATCCACCATATCTGCTTGCTACAGTTTTCTTTTATTTTGCTTATTTTTTTGATTTTTTTTTGTTTAGGTCTCATATACTTTGTACCATTTCTCAGTGTTATCTGCTGTCTTTCTCATCCACTTATTTTTCTCTTTCCTCCTCATCATAACATCTTTTGCAGTTATCACTTGTGCTTTCCATAAGGTGTTCCCCTTTGAGTCCCTGACCTGTTCTAAGGCTCCACATTTGTTCTTAACTTAAACTGTGTATGCTCATTCACAACTTTCTCATTTTGTCGTATAAGCAATGTAGACATGTCATCAGCACAAAAAATGAAATCAAGTTCAAATTTAGTTTGATTTGGTTTCATTCACTTCACACTAATGCTCTTGGAAAAGTAATGACTCCACCTTCCTTCAGCTATGGGTTAAACAGCAGAACAAACTTGGCTTTCTAGTCTTAGGGTGGCAATCAACCTACAAGAATAAAAACTCTGAATTCAAAACCAGCCTGAAGAGAAATAGGCTCCATCAGGCTATCTTGCCTTAGACACACTACATGATGCTCCTATTACTTAGGAGTTATGAGATTTTAAAAAGAAACAAGTCAAGGCATTACTTTGAGTTTTCATAACTTTTGTAGTATTACCCTTGGTTTGCATGTGACAGGGAAGTGATCACTCCTGTTAGCCAGCACTTGAATATGTTTTAAAGTGCAAAGCAGTATTTCTAAATTATTTGTTGTTTGTTAAGTAATCTATCTGGTTTTTACTGCTGCTTTGTGAGTTTTTCCCAAATCCACAGGCATCTTGAGTGTTCTTCAAACCAAACTTGTTTATATAAAAGCTGATCGACAAAAAGTTTCAAATTTTCCTTCAATTTAGATACTTAAGAGTACAAAATACATACAGAGAATTCCTCTCTTTAAAAGACTCTATAAAAAAAAAAAACTAAAAATTGACCAGTTAGAAAGTTTCAAGCCAGATATGTGTATAAAGGCAAGTGAAGTGAAATTAAGACAATAACAGTAATAGATTATTTGAAGTAAACAGAAAAATTGTAATATATATATATATATATATATATATATATATATATATAAAGGAACATTGAAGTCAACACTTAGAGGTGACAGGCTGCTTCATGCTAGATGCAATTGTCAGGCCATGTGTGTGTGTGTATATATATATATATATATATATATATATATCCTACATAGACAGACTAGAATCATTATACATTTACAAACATAAATCAACATTGGTGTTTTCTTCAGTTAGGCTTGTGTTCATTGATTTCTTGAAACTCTGAATGGATGCGAATTCAGAATGCGAGAAATTATACTAATATTTGTTTAACAAATCAAATGCACGTGAAACATGATTAACCTATGAAAATTATAAAACACAAATTTCTTTTTCTCCTTATCTCATTCTCTGATGAAGTGTTAATGAAAGCGAAACATGTCAGATTGATAAACATTTCCCATTTGTTCTTTATCTTATCATTGTCAGAGTGATCTATATTTGATCCCAAATCATATATATATATATATATATATATATATATATATATATATATATATATATATATATATATACACATACATACACACACACACAGAGTTATTGGCAGGAGGGAAACTGTTATTTTATTATCTTTTTTCCTCATTAAAGTCTTCTTTGTTCTCTCTCAGTAACCTCTGGTGCTTTAGTGACATTATTGACTTGCTTGGGTTGAAATAATAATAAAAAAAAGTATTAGGTCATTTAGAATGCACCAACAAACGCATCTCTATCATTTCACTCTTGTGTTCTCTTCTGACATTGCATTTAATGCCTCCATCATAATTTCTTTTACTGACTTTGATATTTATTATTTTTTAGTCTGTTGTAAAAATTTCTCTATTTTTTTCCTTAGTATTTCCTAATGTGGGTGCATATATATATATATATATATATATATATATATTTTATCATTTTCCCCCAAGCAAGGCAATAAAGCCACTAAGATGCAAGGAGTTACTAAGTGTTAGAGAATATTAGAAAAAAAAAAAAAACAACAAAAAATACACTATTAACGAGAGGGAACATTAAAAGAACAAGAATTAAGAAAGCAGTAGATAACAATTGACATTGGATTTAAATTTGGCTGAGAAGCCAGAAGAGACTTCCACAAATGAAAAATGCAGTAGAAGAAACTGTTAGCATATGGTTACCTCTAGTTATTTAAACAGTAAAAGGATAAGACCTTTCTGCTTAAATTCATAAAGTGTAGGTACCATAGAGGAAAGTTCATCAGAACAATTACCATGAAAGTATTTATAGAAAATGCACAAGGAACTTACATTATGGTGGTAAGAAAGTGACTGAAGGTGCGATATCAGGTCAGAAGCAATAACATTGCTGATTCTTCTTTAGATTTCATCAAGAACCTCTAAATATATAGCAGAAACACTGCACCAGATTTGACAGCAGTATTCAAAGCCAAGGACAAATAGAAGACTTTTATGATAGCCATATTGAAAGGCATGATTTTACCAGACCATTGGTAACACTTCCTCTTTTCTTTGTCTAATATTAGTTCAACTCTTTTTTTTTTTTTTTAAATGAAATACTTTTGCATTTTAATAATAGAGAAAAAAATAATGTTTTATTAAAGACTGGCTTATTCCTTTACAAATTGTTATTGTGGTTTTGTTACGTATATCTATTGGTTACCCACTTTTGCCTATATTATTTGGATCTTTGACAGTCTCTGCTTGATCATCCTCCAATATGAAATCTGACAAAATAACTTTCTCTTAGATTGCCTTACAAATATGAAGGTTTCCAACTGTGCTGATATTTGCCTTTAGCTGTGGGGCATCAGCAGGAAGTAATTCCTGACCTATTGGGAAAAATAGTTTCATGCCTTTACCAAGGGTATTAGTGAATCATTTCATATTAGGATTTGGCATCAATCTGTACAACACCTCATTTACAGATATAATCTAGATAAAACACACCATAATTGTTCATTTTATGTAATTGCTTAACAGATTTATTTTTGATGAAAATGTATTTCTGTTCATGCACCTTGATATATTATTTTTTTTCAAGTACTATTTAGAACTCAGAGAATTTTTTAGCTGTGAAAAAAAAGCAACACAGTCAGTTGTAGTAGTCTAATTTACATGAAGAGTGGAGACTATAGTCTCTCTAGGACAAGAATAAAAGGCTGTGTGTCTACTTGAGTATTAACCACTACGGCTTTACAGCATTGTCCTTATCTTGATATTATTTATGGCAAGTGTATTACAAAAATGACTCCTTACGCTACTCCAGAAATTACCTAACTCCACCTAATATGGTCTATCTTCACAAGTGTCAGAATAGACCTAAACTGGAATATTGCTACTAAATCAAGGTTGGAACTGCACAATCTTCTCTTTTGAGCCTTGTTCTAAAGTATTGACATGGCCTTGGAGGCAAAGAATTACCTCCAATTCTGCAACTTCTTCCTCAAAGATCCAATTTCACAAGCCTATTCCCACAAAAAATGTTCTGATGAGCCACATTTCTTAGTATCACCAGTTCAGACTTTTACAGCTAAGACCCACCATGTCGTGTACATTTTTTTAAAAATCATTTCACCACAAGTAAAGCAGTAAATAAAGCCACTGGATGGGGGTTACTGGGTGTAAAAGAATAAGAAAAATAAAACATTATTAAGGATCAAGAAAACAGTAGATAGTAACTGACATTACATTGAAGATTAAAGTGGGCTGAAAAGCAAGAAGTGCAAGAGAAGACACTGTTATAGTTATTATCTAGCCAAATCCACTGTAAATTGATGAGACATTAGGGGCAAACTATCCTTATTTCCTTTGTATTCCATTTATAAAAAGGAAGATCTATTCAAACATCTTCTTCCCAAGAACTTACTGAGACTACCAAGAAGATGCCTCCTTAACCTCAACAATCTTAACTTCATCAAGTCTAGAGTCAACCATTAGCTAACCTATATATATTTTCATAATCTACCATCCATAAAACAACCCCATTCAGTAACCTTCTACCTTGAGTGACTGTTGATTCTTGTATTGGGGAACATTAATGTAACAAAAAAAAGCAGCTTAGTTGAGAATTTCATGTTACTACAGAGTTTCTCTATACTAATGAAAGAGCTAAAGTGACACAGGTATAGTAGCACCAGCATATGTTAAATACTAAAAGATCCAGGACATAAGACAAGGTTGTGTCTTCTCACCAGATTTATTCAACATTTATAGTGAGGTGATTCTGAGAAAATTAGATGTCCAACAAGGATTCATAATCAATGGCCACAATCTTAACAATAAGATACACAGATCACACACTGTTGATAGCAGACACAGAAAGTAAATTACAGGCACTCCTACAGAAGGTAGGAAAGAAAGAAGAAAGAACTATCTATTGTAAGAAGATAGAATGTATGGTTGTTAGCAAAAGGAACAGCCCAAGATGTAAACTACAAATAAAACTTTAAATATCTAAGTCAAAATGTGTTTTAACAGAGGACAAAAAATGTAATACCAAAATCCAAAGATGCATTGGAATAACAAAAGATGCCTTCCAAAAGTTAAGCAAAGTATTAAGAAACAGGAAAATTTCATTAGAAATAAAGAGTACTGAACTATTATGTAATATTCGTCCTTCTATATGGCAGTGAATGCTGGACAGTCTCCTCCCTGATGAAGAAGAGACTTGAAGCAACAAAAATATGATTCTACAAAAGGATGTTTAGAATACCATAGACCAAACATGTGATCAATGATAAAGTTTTAAGTAAAATGGAAACAAAAAGGTCACTTATACTTAGAATCAGAAAGAATAAATTTCTAGAGCACAGAATGAGGAAAGAGAGTTTGGAAAATTTAACACTCATAAGACATGTTGAAGACAAGAGGAACAGTGAAAAGCAACACATAACCAACTTAACAAGCTTATGTAAATGGATGGCAGAACAGGTTTTAGGAGAGATAGCAAAGAGCTACAAAAGACAGAAAATGGTGAAGAGTCATGATTGCCAATTATGTCACATATAAGAAAATAAATTTTCAAGAAGATAGTGATAGTAACATGTAATGACCAAGAAATCTGTTAATTTTTTAGCAACCTGAACCTTTTGAAATTTTAGCTAGAAACTCATTTAATATTATTTACAAGGGGAACCTAAAGAAGGTTTTATTAGTTCACGTTAAATGGCTTTAGGTGTTTTTTGTTATAATTTTCATTGCTGTAATTTCTGATTATCTGTAGCTTTCAGTACACAGCCATTTAATTGGGTTGTGCTGTCCCATTGAAACTGAAGATGAGGCTGCCATCATAAATTAGTATGAATTTAATTGAGTGAAACCTATGTGACAGTGGGGAAATTGATGACTAAAAATGATTATGGGGTAATAACTATACGATAAACTGTTGAATTATCCATCAACAACAGACTCCTTCCCACTGCACTGACTGAAGATTGGCTCATACACACCAAATCACCTTTTTAGTTTTACTAACTCTTCCTTGGTAGCTGAGACAACAAAGTTGACTGCTATGCTACTTGGTAACTGAGAAGGCTAAAATGACTGTAAGTAACTTCTCAGACAGACTTCCATTGTTTTTTGCCTATAGTGAAGAAGGAATATTGAGAAAGGTTCATGTCCTTACTAATGACATTAGTACAATGTGAACACAATTAGAACTTTAACCAATCATGATGAACAGATTTTCCCTCAGGTTAGCCTCATGCCTTCAAGTGAAACTTGTACATATGATCCATCACTAAAGATGCTGGAAAAATGGTCAGTTTCCTGTACTGCTTCAATAAGTACCTGACTCCTGCCATCCTCTAACTTAAAAAGAGCCAGATCAGGACAAAAATGGAATACTGCTGCCATATATGGACAGAAACTGCACAGTCTTCACTTTCCAGTCTCAATAGAAACCTGAAAGAACTATGTGAGTCAAGGTATCCAATGAAAGCAATAAGAGAGGAGCAACCATTAACCAAATGCATGATTGACAGTCCAAGGTATGAACTACATAGAGGGGATGTCAAAATCAATCTGGTATAAAAAAAAAACAAAAAAAACAAAAAAAACTTCATTATCTGGAAAGTGCAAACAAATAGCAAAAAATTCTTTCCAGAAACAGGACAAAGTAATAAACGTTTAGAAAATGTCCTTAGCAGTTAAGCACATTGTTTTGTTTCTATGAAATATCTTTTATATGGCAGAAAATGTTGAACAACTTCTTCATAGACTTAAAGTCAGAAGTGTACTTCCGTCAATGAATGTCAAGAGTACCATGGACATATTATGTAAGAAACAAGAAAGTTTTAAGTCAAACAAGAAATAAAAGGAAAAATAAGTGAAACTTTGAGGACATATAATGAGAAAAGAAGGCTTGAAGAATTTAACACTCACAGGGCACATTGAAGGCAAGAAAAACTGGGAAAAATAGTAACTTACTTGAGTAAATGGATGACAGAACAAGGGTCATAATGATAAAGAGCAAGAATTATTTAAAGCAAAGACAGACAAGAAGTTGTGGAGAGACATGATTGTCCATATTCAGAAAGGACATGGCACATAAAGAAAACCCTCTACCAAAAGACAGGAAGTCATGATCACTCACATTTTAAAATAACATGGTAGATAAGGAAAGAGCCTCCAGCCTTCTCTAGTTGTCTGTTGTTCTTTAGAAAATTGACAAATCTTAACCTTGGGTAGCATGCAAACCCTCTTTTGTATTTGTTTTGTCTGTATAAAAGAGGAGATGTCAAAATCAAAAATGTTTTTGAAATATCTTACCAAAACCAGACATCAAGATTAAAACATCCTGTTAAACAAAATTCAGACAGGTAAACCTCTTTCTCAAAAGGTGTAAGAGTTGAGTGTTTATTTTATAATCTATCATTCTACCAACCTGTTATGATAGTCAGAATCTCAGTAATCATGAAACAAGCAATATCAGTTTTTTTAACTAATATTTTGGTATAAGTTATTAATACTTAATTAAAAAAATACTTCACATTATTATTATATATATATATTTCAGTCATGTGCCATGCATGATAAAAACTTAGGCGATCATGTATCTTTCAATACATGACTGATGAGGCAGATTTTTTCCCACAGTAAGTTAGCATTTCTTTCTGCGGTAGACCAGTTGCCATCCAAGGTTATAGAACTCAGTCTGTCCTGCTATTTACCCATAGCTGGGGGAGAGAAGAAGAGGATTCACACCTTTCCCAAGAGCATTAGCACATAAGTGAATGTAATGGATTCAACTGAAATTTGAACTTTACTCTCCGATTTCTCAATTCAAGCCACTATCCATTACTCCTCCATGTCTCCTATATATATATATATATATATATATATATATATATATATATATATATATATATATACACACACAGAGAGGGAGAAAGTGATTTCAACATATGAGGGCACAACAGTTCAGTTTAGGACTGATCTTTTAGCCTACCCACAAAGATGATTTGATTACAGTGCTTGAGTAGAGGTAGTCACACTTTTCAGTTTTCCTTTTCCTAGACTGGATGCCACTCAAGGTAAGAGAGACCAGTCTACTCTGATATTTAATCCAGAGCTGGAGTAATTTGTGGCTTTTCCAAGAACATTAGTTCAAATTGAACAAAACAGTGATTCCACTTTCTGTGGTAATAACCATTGCAGTAACTACCACTATATATATATATATATATATATATATATATATATATATATATATACACACACACAGAGGATGTTTCACAATTGTTGAAACAAAGCAACAGCCTCTCAGATGGGGAGTTCTCAAAGAGCATCAGGACCTCGATGAGGAAGAACAGTGCTTCCAGCAGGATGGTGCACCCCCTCATACTGCTAATGTTACCATGGCATGGCTCCATGAAACATTTGGGAGGCATTTCATCAGCCGCAAAGCTGAAGTGGAATGGACACCTCAATCACCTGACCTGAATCCCCCATATTTCTTCCTCTGGGGTTCCTCAAGGACAACATCTACCAGTACAACACTGGCACTATTGCTGCATTAAAAGCAGCCATCACTGCAAAGTTCCAAGTGATTACCCAGGAGGAATATGCACATGTTAACAACTTTGCATGCAACAGTGCTTTCAACTGGACAGCAGACATCTGAAGCATGTACTATAGGGCCCCTCTTGACATTTTTGGTTCATGTTAGATACTAAATGGTTGCAGATCCTAAAATGTTATCCTTTTAACTTTCAATAAATTTAATTTCCATTACTCTATCATTTGTGGTCCTTGATTTGTGCCTGATCATTTTGTTTCAAAAATTGTTTAAATAAATATATATATATATATATATATATATATATATATATATATATATTATATATATATATGTGTTGTTATGAAAAACAGGCATGTTGTTTTAAATGCCTAAAATGTTAGTTATCATTCAAATGTGTCCCAAACAAGCATCGTGAAAGTGAGTTTGTGATATGAACAACATAAATATTATTTAATCCATCGGAAATACAATCTTCCAAAAGGCACTTGAATTTGTAAATATTACATTTGAATGATAACTAACATTTTTAGGCATTTAAATCAACATGCCTGGTCACATACACAATTCCAGAAAATGAACAACTAATAGAAACAACACCAGAGTGTGTGTGTGTGTGTGTGTGTCAACATATTACATGTGTATGACCATTGTTGACAAGTTTAATCTATGGTTTTACTCCTTATTCTCATAACAATGGCTCGGGGGCATATAGTCTTGAATTCAGAGTTGTACTTCTCCTGATTGCCAAGTGAGGCTCAAGAGCACATTCAAATTTACTGTTAACTGAGAGGAGAACTGATGACTTCATACCTTTCTCAAATGTATTTTTGTGAAAGTGAATATAACAAACACAACTGGAATTCAAATTCCTAATTTTGAGCTGTTATCAATTGCACCACAATACATCCTAATAAAATAGATGTTAAGATGTTGTCAATGTCCATGCTAAGATTATAGTTGTGCAGAGCTTGCACAACATCACAATGGCTCACACCAATACTGCTGAGACAAGCAGATGTGAGGTGGGTATTGCATCAGAGTTTTCCTTCTCCAAGATAGATGCCTTATCAAAGGCTTGGTGTCCCATGTTCCAGTAGTCTAAACATGCACCAGGACACCAACTTAGGTATTTGTATGTCTCTAGACACACACAATATATATATATATATAAAAGGTAATGAAGGGCTTGGTAATCCATGTGGATAATTCCAAAGAGGATGTAATCCAGAGAGCTCAATGTAACAAGAGAACAAATATTAAATAATTAAGAAAGAGATCACCTTAATATTGTTTTAATATATATATATATATATATATATATATATATATATATAATATATAATTATTTTTTATGTATGTTATTATAACATAATAGTGTTATTAAAAATATATGTGTCAAAATATATTTGTTTCAACATATATTCTGTGTCTTATTATTATATCTGCTCTACTTTGTATTGAGCACTCTTTTAAGAATAGTAATTGTTGGTTATTGGAATTCATTCCGTATATACCAATTATATACTTATATATATATATATATATATATATATATATATATATATATATATATATATATATATATATATATATATATATAGATAGATAGATAATCTAGAGAGAGAGATATTGTTTCTTTTTTTTTCCTAAGAATTTGGGTAGTTATTTTTTCGGTATTTTTCAAATTGAGTTTTTCTCTGAGCAGACCAAAATATATGTGGAATTATACAAAGAAAATTTTCCATTGAGCGATATTTACTTGAAAAATTCTATTCCTCATTATTTTTAGGTTGTTGTAAGATAAGGATAGGAGTCATGTTGGAGGAATGGATGGATGGATGTTGGATTTAACGGCATGTCAACGCCTATTTATTGGAGGAATGGATTGCAGCTCAGATTGAGGAATCTGAGAGTAGAGTTCATCTTCCAATTAAGTTCCTTACATTCACTTCCATGCTAATACCCTTATAACAGCTATGAATCCATCTCTTCTCTCTCTAGCTGTGGGTAAATAGCAGCACAGACTAGCATCTATAGCCTTAGGTGGCAACTGGTCTAAGAGAAATAAAAACCCTTAATTCAACTATGGATAAATAATAGAAAGTCTTTTTTGTTTAGACTTAACCAGACTAGAAGGAGAACAACTATGGATTCACATCCGGTGTTGGAGCCCCTAAGATAGTCTGATGTCATGTCCAATTTTATTCTGGAAATTTTTGCAATGATGCCAATGCTGAGCCAGAAAAATCTACCTTTCCCTCATCAGACAACATTTTAGGGCATGGAGGGGATGTGCTATGTATGGACAACTGCCCAATCTCTTATAAAAAGAAACTCAGGCCTGTAATGCCCTGAGATTTGAAACATAATTCTTCAGGCACATATCCATGGTCTCTCAAGACTGATGGATACCATAATAAAATGCGAGGATAGGCTAAAAATATATTTTACTAGACTTCCTATGAGTCACTGATGGTCAGGTTATAAAAAACTGAAGTTGATTTCAACATTAAAAAATTGTCTGTTTGAAGAAAGCTGAAAGAAAAATATTTACTGTATAAACAACTCATATCTTATTTACTTAAAATTGGGTTCCTCCATGAATTGGGTATATGTAAGGTTTAAAATGAATTTTTAAAAATGAAAAACCTTTTCTGAAGCTTTTAATTTAGCTTTAAATAAAAGCTAAAGGATTAAATTTACTATACCCAGTAAGCAAAATATTTTGGTGTATTTCAGACAGAAATTATATTGATTGGAATAACTTTTATTTTTAGCAATTTTTATCAGCAAAATCAATAATGTCAGCTATTTTTAGACATTTGTAAACAAAACTTAATTTTCCATTTTAAAAATCTTGTAAAAATGAAATACAGTGTAACCTGGATATAAGAGTTGTTTTTCCACGGAATCAAAAGAAGTCTTTATATCCGGGTTTGGTTTCTATTTTGTTTAGGTTTATGGGCTCTAATTTACAATTTTGAAAAAAATGGTTTAATCTGGGTTTAAATATTTCTATATATTTCTGAAACATTATTTGAGAAAAATTGGCAAATTTAAAGTTAAGTTAATCTGATTTGAGAAAAAATATTACTTACTTATAGCATAAAATATTGTATACAAGTATTTCATAACCACAGGGTCTTGTTTTTTCTGACATCTTAATTGATTTATTGACAGTGGATGGACCACCGAACATGTTCATAGTTTAGTGTAGAACACAACAAATTTCATTAGGGTTTTGATTTTTTTCCTGTAAGTGGAGACAACCCTTAAAACATGTGACCTTTTAAGAATAGATTTATTGGTTTGTACATCCATAATTCAGAAATTCTGCATCTATATACATATATAAAAACAAATCAAAGTTCTTTTAAAAATAGCCAGGGCCTTCAGATTGTAATAAGCTTTAAAATATGTGATTAGTAAATATAGTTTTATAGTTTTAATTAGTTAAATATAGTATACTAATTAATAATATTCCCTAAGAAATTGAACTTTAAAAGATTCAAAAACTTTATAAATTATTCAATTTCAAATTGTAAAAAAATGAAAACAAATCTTGTAAAAATTCATTTTTCATGGAAATATTTTTTTCTTCAGACAATATTGTCTTTAACATTCATAAAATCAATTAAACACCTCTTTAATTAAATAATATCTTCGTTTTATTGCATTTTTTATTTTTGATTCAGAACAGTTTTTCAGTAAGACCAGGTCTGATTTTTTCAAAAAAAAAAAAAGTCAGTGATTTAAATTCTTCAAAAAATTCTGCTTTTAACTGGTATAGTCACTAAAAATCATCAAAAGTTTTCATAAAATTAAGTAAGGGAGAGAAACACATGTAAAATTTAAAATATTTTTACCAAGATTTTCTAATAAAAATAATTTCCTTCATTTGTGAATAAGTCCCGAAAATTTAATTAAAATCTGACAATTATTTGATTTTTGCAAAAATTTCCAAATTAATGTGTCTGTTACCACAAAAAAAGAGGTGAAAATTTGCTATGCTAAAAGTTAGTACAACTGCTGATGCAAGAAAAACAAGTTTTTTAATCAAAATTTCGAATGTTCTAAAAGAAAAAAAAATGTAATTAAATAATCAAAAAATACTTTAATCCTTCCTCTTAATAATAACATAACGATTTTGAGGATAAAACTGTTTTCATTACTTTTGGAACATATTTTCATCATGGAATGCTGATTTTTTAGCGATCTCATGGGAGTACCTACTTAAAATATTTTTTGAATCAGATTAACTTAAAAATACTTTTTAATATGCCAAAAAATATTTTTAAATCATATTCACTTGAAAATATTTTTTTAAATATGGCAAAAAATATTTTTTAAATATTTAAAATATTGTTTGTTTTAAAGAAAGCTGAAATATAAATGAGCACACACGCAATCACAGAGATGTGGAAAGAGAGATGAAAAGAGAGAGGTGGAAAGAAACTTAAATCATTGTTATGTGCCCAATGGACGTTGCATCACGCAAGTATGATTCACAGACTTTTAGTATTATATAGATAAGCAACTATACTCAAATTTGACTCAATCTTAAGTAGCTCCATTACTGATGTCAGTGTGGATTAAACAACTCAATCACCCACCAAAAAAGAGTTACTAAATATGTTATTTTATACTGTATTCAAGATTTTTACCAATTCTCTTAGTCTAGTTACATTAGACTATCTTTGTTTTATATTTATTAAACCCAAGCAAATTTGAGTTGCTTCCTTTTTGCAAAAGAATTAGTACTCGAGTACTGGTCCTAAGTTCCTTATGAAAAAAAAAAAAAAATTTGTAAAATATTGAATATAAACAAATAAAAGTTAAGTGAATTATCCTTGTTTGCTAATTTTTCTTTTATTTGCCTTCCAGTCTCTTCATCATCACAAGACTTCCTTCTGAGCATCATCTTCCATGCAGAGAAGACCCACTGGCTTTATACAATCACCCAAATGCAATCATGACTCCCAGGTTCTCATATTCTGAGAATATTGTGATGTCAGTTGGAAAGGATCTCATGAAGAGCATACACGGTGGGGGGAGTGGCAAATCTCGGTTAAGTACCAATGCCTACCTGCAAACCGCATCAGGTTAAAACAGTCAGGAGCTAAACAACTAAGAAAGAAAGTAATTTAATTAGAATCCAGGTGTAATTGGTTAGAAAGGGATTGAAAGGGTATTATTTTTATAGTGAGAAAGCTGCATCTTTTTAGGTCAACTTGCAGAAAGCCCGTTTTCTAAAATGGTAAAGATTAGGTTTTATGAATTACTATTTTCAAGCTGTTGATTGTGAGTTTCTGATATTCTGACTTACCTGGTCAACTTGACGAAGAATGGTTCCCTCTGTGAAGAAGAGTGGTTTCCTAGCATCAACAACAATGTAGTCAAAGTAAGAGTTCCAATTGCGACCCTGCAAGTAAGAATCATTAAAGGTAAGAATTATGACAAATTAGAATTCAAATTTCTCTCTGAATTTCTGGGTGGAGTAGTTTATATTACTTACATTATTTATATTCAGGCTATTGTCCTCATCTTTATTGTTGCTATCACAATGTTTCAGATGTTGTGCTCTACAGCCTTCTTCAGGTGTATATCAATCTGGGTAACCTACATGGAATTTTGAACTGAACCCTTTATTTAATTTACAGGGTTAGACTGTTCTTGTTCCACTGTACATGTCTAAGGATATCTTGTCTAGTTTCTATTTTTAGTACAGCTCAGTTATTGCTCACCCTGTTTCTAGAGAGTCCAATTACACACTGCCCAGTCCAGGTCACTAAATTCCTGCAACAATACTTTAATTCTACAGAACAACAGTCTAGTGGATTAAAGCAATGGTTCATGAATTTGGAGAGACATAGTAATTGGTTGGAAAGTGTGTACTTGGACTTAGTGGAAACAGGACAAGCAATTACTGGGCAGTACTAAAAATAAGAATTATAGGAGATATCAACAGACATGGGTAGAATAACAGTTCACTACCAGAGATTAAATAAAGGGTTATGTTCAGAATTCCTTGTAGGTTACCTCAATTGATATACACTTGAAGGCTGGAGGATACAATTGAAAAAATGTTGTTGTGATAACAACAAAGATGAGGACAATAGCCTGAATATAAATAATGTAAATAATAGAATTCATATATACACACACACATATATATATATATATATATATATATATATATATATATATATATTAAAGAAATAAGCGGAATGTAAAGGACATAATTATGAAAACTAAGAACTAAAACAAACAACGGGTTTCGTCCCAGTACTCCTCAAGTTTGATACACTGGGATTATTTAATCATAAACTTAAAAACAAAAAAACATTCAATGAGGGGAAAGGGAAAAAAAAAAAAAAATTTTTTATATATGATAGAAAGAACTAGAGCCCAATCACATTCAAGCCCAACAAGCAATCTCTCTGCTTACAGAGAAACGGCCTCATGGACTTGATGTAAATGGACTCAAGAACCTTCAAATGATATGCAGAGTGTGACTTCGCCAGAATGGAAAAACAGTCAACACTCAAACCAGCAACACATTCCTGCTAGTTATAGCGGGTTCCGCTATAGATGACCCGGATGTATTCACTAGTTGGCTTTTGTTAGCGGCCGGATTTAAAATTCTGGGGGGTAAATGTTGTTTAATTCTAAAATCCAAACGCTGAGACGTTCTGCCTATGTAGTCACATCCGCAACCACATTTAAATTTATATATAACTGAATTAACATGAAAGGGAGGCAGAAAATCCTTGCGCCCGGAAGAAAGAATTGGTCGAGTAAAAAATATTACTCGCACATTAGCAGCATAAAAACACTAACGGAATGTGAAATTCGCCTTGCTTGTTTTTCACCTTCTCTGCCAATGTAAGGAAGTCGTAAATAAATTGGACATTTCTTAACAACATACAGTCTATCCTTACTAAATTTATCAATGACATCATGCATAATCGAATCCAAAAGTTCTGTTTGCTCAGGCTAATAGACTTAAACCTTGCTCTCCTCAGTCTCTGAGTGATTTTAAGGCTGAACTTAATTGTTTCGCCCATTCCTATGCTGGATCTTCTGTTTCTTTTCTGATTCTAAATGGGGTGAACAGCACCATTGTGTAATAAAGGGTTTAAAAAAACAACCACAATCTTGTTATTACTAAACCCGACAAAGGTGTCGGTGTTGTTCTTCTGGACCTTTGTGATTATATTTCTAAGATGGAGAATATTCTTGGTGATCCATCGAAATTTCTAAAATTAGGTCCAGTTGAGACCCATGATTGTACTGTTTCAATAGAAGCCAAATTTCAACGACAATTATTAAAGTGGGTCAGAGGTGGTTTATTATCTTCTGTTATTTCTGAAGATATTAGGCCCACTATCAATTTTGTCCCCCGTTTATATGGGCTGCCGAAAATACATAAAGATGGTGTCCCATTACGCCCATTTTATCTATGATTGGGTCGGCCCAGCATAAGGTTGCTGGTTGGCTCTCAATACTATTGCAGCCTGTTTTGTTGCATTTTAGCACATACTGTGTTAAGGATTCATTTACATTTGTGGAATCTATACACAGTGTTCCCTCTAGCGGTGGTTTCATGTGCTCTTTTGATATTGTGTCTTTATTTACCCGTGTCCCTTTGTTAGAGATAGTGGAGATTTGTTGTGATATGTTATATCGCTCTCCTCTACGTCATCCGGATTTTTCTGAAGGTATATTTAGAGAACTTATGAAGTTAGTTTTACGCCTGTAGAGTTTAGCTTTGGTGATATTATGTATCGTCAAATAGACGGTGTAGCAATGGGATCGCCTTTGGGTCCTACGCTTGCTAATATTTTTGTTGGTTTTCATGAGGTTTTACTGTTTTCACAAATTAATCGACCTCTGATGTATCATTGGTATGTTGATGATATTTTCTGCCTCTTTGATAATGAGGGTGAAGCCAATACCTTTTTCTCTGTATTAAATTCTGTTCATTTGTCCTTAGAATTTACCGTAGAAAAGGAGTCTAATTGTTGTCTTCCTTTTTGGATGTTTTGGTCCGTAGAGGTGATGATGGCTATTGGACTTCAGTATTTAGGAAGGCTACCTTTTCAGGTTTATATGTCCGTTGGGACTCTTTTTTGTCCACGTCAACGAAAAATTAATTTAATTAGAACGTTGACTTTTCGAAAAAATAAAATTTGCTCAAATTCCTTCCTCTACGGTGAATTGGACTTTATAGAAATGACTCTTTCTAAAAATGGGTATCCGTTGGACATTTTGGATTCCATTATGCATGATGTCATTGATAACAGTCTCAGCGTTTGGATTTTAGAATTAAACAACATTTACCCCCCAGAATTTTAAATCTGGCGCTAACAAAAGCCAACTAGTGAATACATCCGGGTCATCTATAATATTAAATCAATTTTTTTTTCCTGCTATAACTAGCAGGGAATGTGTTTGCTGGTTTGAGTGTTGACTGTTTTTCCATTCTGGCGAAGTCACACTCTGCATATCATTTGAAGGTTCTTGAGTCCATTTACATCGAAAGGGGCAAGGGCCGTTTCTCTGTAAGCAGAGAGATTGCTTGTTGGGCTTGAATGTGATTGGGCTCTAGTTCTTTTCTATCATATAAAAAAATTTTTTTTTTTTCCTTTCCCCCTCATTGAATGTTTTTTGTTTTTTAAGTTTATGATTAAATAATCCCAGTGTATCAACCTTGAGGAGTACTGGGACCGAAACCAGTTGTTTGTTTTAGTTCTTAGTTTTCATAATTATGTCCTTTACATTCCACTTATTCCTTGCCATAATAAAATTTTTGTACCTGTAAGAATCTTTTCAAATATATATATATATATATATATATATATATATATATATATACTACAATACAAAAGTTTAAGGCAACCTCTGGTAATTTTTTAAATTAGCCTCAAAAGTCATTGTTTGGTACTTAGAATAACAGTAAATTATTATACGTGGTTAAAAAAAGGTGAGATATGATTTTTTATTAGAAATGTTATTAACCAAAAGAAAAAAATCATCTTATGATTAAATTTTGCTCTTGTCAAAATATCCTCCTTTAGCCTTGATTACTGCAACAAAAATCTTTAACATTTGTTGCAAAAGTTTCTCAAAGTATAAGTTTGTTAATTGATTCCATTCTTTTTTCAATGACTCTAAGAGCTCTTTTGTTTTTACTCTTGTGTCAAGTTCATCCAATGTTAATTCTGGCAGTGGCTAAAAACTTTTGAACTGTAGTGTATATAATGATTTCTTTTTTTTTTACAACACAAAAAGCTCTAAAACTATAGCCTTACCCTACACACAAGCCACCAACCTGTCACTAACTTTTACTGCTGGTGGCCCGATGTCGGACCACTGGCATGTTCGTCTCAACAATATTACCACTGGTAGATCACTACAGGCCCACCGGTTACTACCATTAGAGAAACATGGCTTACATGTTGGATAGTATTGGTCTTTGTTCAAAAAGATTTGCAAGTATAATTATAAGAACATTTCAAATGACCCATTGACTAAATAGTTTAATTTGGGGCGTTCAAAGGCACATAAATTATATTTATCTAAACTGAAGGATACTGAAAAGTCCTAAGGAAAATGATAACAGAAAGAACATTTATACTCTTCTTCTATGTGTTGTATACCTTTAGGATGCTGGAAATCGTGGCTCTCCCCAATTTCCCATCTCTTGTAGCTCTTAATAACTTTTGGTTTTTGGTCATCATTCCCATACACTGTTCCACTATCCATTCACTCAAGCTCACCAGGTAGGTTATGCGATGCTTTTCCTCTGTCTCTCTTGTCTTCAAATCTGTCCTGTGAGTATCATATTTTCCATGCCCTCATTATGTGTCCCAGAAACAAAAACTGTCTCTTCCTGATGTTAAGTACAGAGTGACCCCAAAAATGCGAGCTTTTTAACAATCCAATAAAATCAAGTGTGATGGAAGAAAAATATTTTATTCATAGTAATTGAAACCTTAAAACATGCCATTTAAGAAACAATGATGAAATTTTCTTTTTTTAAAAATTACGTCCTGTAGATGGCATCCTCCTGTACGAATGCATTCTTGAAATCTGCTGTTGAGATTCCTCATTGACTGCTGCAACATCTCAGCTGGGATACTGTGAATTTCATCTTGAATTCTAAATGGCGAAGTGTTTACTTGCTCAAGGTCACTGTCTCGCAGTGTAGCCACTTGCTCATGTCTGGCAATACGCACTTCAAAAATTCCCATTTTTTTGGGTCACCCTATATATGTTCTTTTTGTTGCCATTGTCTCTGGAACTTTGTCATTGCTCATATGTTTGGTTCATGGTACTCTCCTTCTGTAGAACCACATTTCTGTTGCTTCAAGTCTCTTCTTCATCTGCAAGGAGATTGTCCAGCATTCACATATAGAAGGACCGATACTACATAACAGTTCAGTAATCATTTCTTTGTTTTAACAATATTTTTTCTCTTTCTTAACACTTTGCTCAGTTTATGGAAGTCATTTTTTGTTATCCCAATGCACCTTCATATTTTTCTTTGGTACTTTCTGTTCAGAAGGCATGGTGGAGTAATGGATAACAGCTTGGACTGAGGAATCAGAGAGCCAAGTTCAAATTCCAGTAGAATCCATTATATTCACTTACTTGCTAATAACCTTGGGAAAGGTATGAATTCTCATCTCCCCACCCCCAGCTATGGGTAAATAGCAGGACAGAATGGGTTCTATAGCCTTGGAAGGCCACTGGTCTACCAAAGAAAGAAATGGCAACCTACTGGAGGAAAAAATCTGTCTTGTCAGTCATGTATAAAAAGATACATGATCACCTAAGTGTGTATCACGCATGGCACATAACTGACTTTCTGTTCTTGGTTAATATGTTTCCCAGATATCTAACCTGTTACATCTGTTTCATTTTGGTATTTCCAATCTGTAATTTGTATGTTTGGGCTGTTCCTTTTGCTAATAACCATGCATTCAGTCTTCTTGCATTTGAGATTTAGTCCTTTCCTTCTCTACGAGTTCTTGTAGTTTCTTTTCTGCATCTGCTATCAACACTGTGTCATCTGCCTCTATTATGTTGTTAATATTGTAGCTGCCAATAATAAATCCTGGTAGGACTAATGACCTTGCTGTATAGGATGAAAAGGCCTGGTGAGAAGATGCATCCTTGTCTTACACCACTTTTTATTTTTGTATGAATTCATTTCATATCTTTATGCAGGCAGTTTGCTGCCAGTATAAGTTCTGGATTATTCTAATATATTTCATTTATTATGTCTCTAATCTTATCAATGCTGAAATCATCTAAGGCTGCTAGCATCTCTATTATGATTCTGTCTGGTCCTTCTGCTTCATTTCTGTTCAAATTGGCAATTGCTGATTCCACTTCAGATTGCAATATTCCTGGTCTTTTGTTATTTCTGTTTATTGTCAGTTGTTCTCTTACTGTGAAAAAGTTCTCCAATGTATTCTTTCTATCTCTGAATTATTTCTTCTTTCTCTAATATCAGTGTCCCGTCTTTGGATTTTATACATCGTGTTGATGAGCCTGTTTTTTTGTCCCGTTAATTCTCTTATTTTTTTATGCATATTGGCTATATTTGTGATACTCAATCTTTCTATTTCTGCACATTTTTCATTGAGCCATTTCTCCTTAGCCTATATGCCTTTGTTCCTAACTTCTTTGTGCAGAGTCCTATATTCTGTGCCACACCTTGGCATTGTTTTTTGTTTCCTTTTCATGATGTTGAGAATTTCATCTTTCATCCATTCTTTTATCTTGATTGCTGATGTGACTGAGGCTTTTCTTAATGCGTTCCCACTTTGAGCCTCCATTCTTATTTTGTCCACTTTATCTACTTTTAACATTGTCTGTATATTTCCCTTGACATTCAACTCAATCAGAAGTCTGTCATATTGCAATCTGAGTGTGCCTTGGCTCTATTTAATTTCCATACTTTCACTCTAAGTTTTTATATTACTGGAAGGTAGTCACTCCCACAGTTGGTGCTTAGGTATCTTTTTAACATATTTCTAAATCTCTTATTGATAGATAGTCAATTTGGTTTTTAGTCTCTACTCCTGGGCTTCTCCATGTCCATATTATCTTGGGTGTTCTTGATAGCAGGTGTTTGTTCCTACCAACCTTTCACCATGGCACTATTAGACTCATCTTTTTCTGCATTCATTACAAGATCCTAGTTCACCATCTCCATCCTTTCATAGTTTGGCATTCAGATCTTCCATGACGATTGTAATTTCTTGCAATTTGCATTGAGCTTATAATTAGAGTCAGGGAACCCTCACAGGGCATATTAAGGACAAGAGAGCTAAGAAAGACAGCAAGCCATATATACAAGAATAAATTTGTTTGATTCCCTTCATATTTCACTTATAAGAAGTTCCACTTGGACAGCTTCTTCACAAGGGTTGCTACTTTGTGCAACAGACTTCCAGCAGGATCTTTTCCCTGATCACTACAATCTTGACCTCTTCAAGTCAAGAGTTAATTGTTATCTTTCCTACATAACCTCATGAACTGCACTTGCCTTTTTTATGCTTACACAACACCACACAGTAATCCTATGGAACTGTCTCCTGGTAGGATGTTTTCTACTCATTACAATCTTGACTTCTTCAAGTCAAAAGTTAACTGTTATCTTTCCTACATAAAATGAACTTTTTTTACTAATACAACACCACACAGTAACCCTCTACCTTGAGTGCTTCTTGGGCCTTGTGTTGCATAAAATTAATCTGAGAAGTGTTATATATACAGTGAGATTGATACAAGTTTGTGAGCATGAATATTTGATATAAAGATCTGGAAAGTAAATAGTTTTATATTGTATACTTACACTTATGCTGTCATTCAGTAAGTAAGACATGACACTCTGAAAGAAGAAAGAAAAAGATTAGAATTTGTCTTACATAAATTGACAGTAATTTTATTCTTATTTATCAAATATAAAATAAAAGTAATTCTAAAAATAATAATTGTAGATAATGAACATTTTTTTAATCATTTCACTTCAAGCAAGGCAATAAAGTCACTAAGACATAAGGGGTTACTGAATGCAAAAGAATACAAGAAAAACATTAATGAGTGAGAACAATAAAAGAAGAGTAATCAAAAAGACAGAAGATAATGATTGACAGAGCATTTAAATTTTAGAAGATCAAAGTTGGCTGGAAACAAGAAGTCAGAACAAAGTTCCACAAGCAAGAAGTGCGAGAAAAGAAACTTATAGAAATTATGGTTACATCTAGCCATTTCAACTGTAAAATAATGAGATCTTGTTGCCAATCTAGTATTGCTCTTAAATTTATAAAATCTAAGTACCATAAAGGAAAGCTCATCAAAGCAATAACCACAAAAGTATTTATAGAAAGGGCAAAGGGAAAATACATTATAGCAGTGGGAAAGTGATTGAAGCTGAGATGCCAGGTCAGAACTAATAACATTGTGGATTTTCCTTTGGATTTTATCAAGACTCTCTAAATATGTAGCAGGAGCACCTGACCATATGTGTCAGCAATATCCAAACACATAGATGAATGGTAAACTTATAAATGTAAGAGAGATTCTGGTAAGAAAAATTGTCTACCATGGCACAGTAAACCAATTTTCTTCACAGCTGACCTTGCAATGGATTCAATATAACCTCTCCACTTCATGTCGGGCAGAGAACATTAATTCAAGAAGGTGTAATGAGTCACTCATCAGGAGGATAGCATCAACCATACTAATGGAAGACAGAAAGGGGTCTCTCAGAGTAATTTCATTTAGGAGATGTTAAAATTAACAAGCATTTCCTTGCCTCAGTTAACAGTGGATCATTTTTTTACATCAGCTGTCATTTGACCAACAAATAAAAAAAAATAAAAATGACTTAATATTGTCACTTAATTCACACCAATTTTGTCTCCAAAGTCAGCTAGGTATTTAAAAATGTCATAATATGTCTGATTTTTTTATACTTTGTTTGTTTTTTGAGAACTTGCCTGAACATCAGAAAATCACCCATGGAATATTCACAACTGAACAAAGAACCAAAATCATAGACTTTTATTTTGGATTTAATCAATTCATTGGTCACTAAATGATGTTGTGATATTCTGATATTTTAGACCCAATGTATTCTTTTTATTTGATGTCATCAGATTATTTTCTTATATTTTTTTGATGCTAAAAATTTTATACATCAATAAACCACAGACAATTCAGCAACTCAAGGACAACATCTGTGCAGCCAGAGTTATGAAACACCGTTATGGAGAATGCTATCAAAAGATTACATTTGTGTTAATTCCTATATTAAATGGTAATATATATTCCAGTGTTTGAATTTTTATTCTGTATAAAACTATTTTTGAAAAATTTCTTAACAGATGAAGACAAGAAGGAGAGAAAAAAAGCAATATATAATCTTGAGTAAACTGATGGTAGAACAAAGTTTAGGAGAGATAAAATGACAAACCTTATTAAAAGCTACAAAGGATAAGAAATTGTGCAGAGCCATGATCGTCAATGTCCTCAAGGGACACAACACATAGAAGAAAGTAATGTTTTGGACACGCTATAACTTAATTATAAAACATCAAAATATTAACAAAATCTATCAAAGTTATTTGTTTTCAGAACATTTTTAGTGATTCTTCATTTTTATTTTTCTGAATTTGATGGCTTATGACCATATCACATTGAAACACCAGTTCCCGTATAATCACTGAAGTTAAGTAATGTCAAGTCTGGCCAGAACCTAGATGGGTGACCAGTCAGGAATATCATATCCTGTAAGCTTGGTGTGCAGGTGGTGAAATGGCTCAGAATTGTTAATCCGAGAGCTGAGTTCCAATTCTAGTTGGGTTCATTATACTCACTTATGAGCAAATACCCTTGGGAAAGGTATGAATCCACCTTTTCCCCCCCAGCTATAGGTTAATTAGTAAAACCTGTATCACTAAAACCATTATTATCTACAAAAAATAAATAAAATAAAATTACCTACAAAATATTTAGATTTTGGCATTAAATAACCCATAAAAGTTGATATGTTATTAAACCAAACCAACCAGCCAAATGAATTTGAAATAAAAGAAGCTCCTTCAATAAAAGTGGATATTTTAATGGAGAAGTATTTTCTTCTATCCTATATTCATTCTCTTCTGCTCTGATGAAGTTTTTCATCTTGTACAATGATCTTACAGCAACAGGCACAAGGCCACAAAAGAAAACACTAGAATGAGACGATTATTAAAATCCATCATGGCAGAAATACACTGAAAACTGAAATAGCTATTGAACAAGCCAATGAACCCTGTAGGATGATCCTTCTTTGAACTTTTATGGACTGGCACTACTGAATCACCAACAAAGAATTATATCAACTAACAGAAACCATATCATCTGAAGACTATCAACAACTAAAATGGATAACACGTGTAACTTGAAGTAAAAATAATGACACACAATCAAAAATTTAATGTTCCACACTACTTCAAACAAATGTTTACGAAGGAAATACCCATCAATACTGGATAGAAAGATAACAGTGAATGGACATGAGAAAATTATTTTCCTAAAAAATTGTTTTAATAGAAAGATTTTATAAATTTCAGTCTAAAACATCACTGGTCTTCTGTCAACGAATTTCAAATGTCATGTTATAAGGAAACAGTTAATATTACAAGCAGAAAGTTAACAATGAACAAAAAAATACTACTTGCTTTTCTACATAAATTGGAATACAATGCAAGATTTTCATAGGTCAGCTTATTTTTTGTAAACAAAGTTTGGAAACATTGATACAAAGAAAGAATAGTCATTTGATTTCTTTGTTTCATAAGTTGCGACATGTGCAGTTAATTAGAAAGTCAAGCAAGTGGAAAGGATTAAAAAGAAATGGATGCACTAATTAAAAAGAAAAATGCTCAATGACCAAAAAAAAAACCTAGAAACTAAGAGTACTTGCATGTTTGGTTTCAAGGATACAGTATAGGTAACCTGCTTTATGTGTCATATCCCTTCAGGACGTAGGCAATCATGGCTCTCCACTTCACCCTATCCCTTGCAGCTCTCAATAAGTTTCATCCCTCTGCCACCTCTCCCAGACCACGTTCTGTCATCCACTTGCTTAAGCCTGTCAGGTATGTCATGCATTGCTTTCCTTCGTCTCTATTTCCCTCTATTTTACTTGTGAGTATCAGATTCTCCAGGCCCTCCTTTCTCATCACGTGCTGCAGAAATTTAATCTGCCTCTTCTTGATGTTAAGTATAAGCTTCCTCCTTGTTTGCATCCTCTTCAAAGCCTCATCACTGCTCAGTCCATGATATCCTCAGCATCCTTCTGTAGAACCATATATCTGTTGTCTTAAGTCTCATCTTCATCTTTGAGGAGACTGTTCAACATTTACTGCTGTAATGGAGGACAGATGTCACATAACAGCTCAGCATTCTTTTCTTTGTTACCAAAGAAATCCTCCTGTCTTGTAATACTCTGCCCAGTTTTTGGAATGCATCCTTGGCCATTCCAATATGTAACCAAGAAGTTTGAATTCACAAAACTTACTTTTCACTAGTTTAGAAGAAAAATTGCAATTTCAAAATGCATTCCACTCCAACAAACAAACCACTATATACATGTAAAGTTTTATTATAGAGATGTAATATAAATATCAACTAGAGAAAATTTTTTATCCCAAATCTATTGGCCACCATAAATCAAGACATTGAAAAATACCAAATTTTTTTTTATTTACAGTGATGTTAACCCTGCACAAGGCAAGGAAACCACTCAAGGTAGAGGATTACAAAATAAGAGACATTATAGTGATTGGGAGTTGGTTCAGCAAAATAGCAGTTTGTGGGACTTACATCTCACCAATAGAATGCAAAGTGATTGAGACAGTGAAAAACAAATTTTTTTTAAAGTTATATTAACCCTGTACAAGCCCCAGGAACCACTCAAGGTAGAGGGTTACAGAGTAAGAGGCACATTTTATGTGGATATATCTGGAAGATAATGGTTAACTCTTTGCTTGAGCAGGTTAAGGTTGTAGTGATCAAAAAAGCATCCTCTTTGGAGTTGGTTCCACAAAGTAGCTGTTCATATGAAAAAGCTGCTCAAGTGGAACTTATATCTCTTACTAATGGAATATGAAGGGAATGAGGGTGGTTCACTGCAATGTGAACTATTACTACTGTATTAAGTTTGACACTTGTTGCCTATAACACACTAGTGAGTTTAGGCTTGTGGTCCTAGATGTGACCAAATCATCAATAATTTGGAAAACTAAAACAGGAAATTCAATCACAGATGCAACACAATCTGCTTTATTTCAACTGTTCTGCAATAAAGTTCTATTAATTTCACTTAAACACAAATTTAATGGAATTTTATTGAGGAATAGTCAAAAAATACATTAACTCTAAGAATTATTTCAGGCAAAACCTGTTCACAATTAGCATAAATTCATATAACAACCTAATCTTAATCCCTGCAAATTTATATCTATCATTTTTGAGAGATACCATTTTAGCATGGAAAGTGGAACTGGTGAGATAAGTCTATTCCATCAAAAAATGTTGTTCTAAAATTAATTATATTGTTGAAAAGGAACTCAAACACAAATGAGTAGACAGGATGTTGTTTAACAAGAGAGATCGATTGAATGATTTGTTCTTTTAAGCTTGTGTGCTATTTAAAACCAAAACATATTTTAGGCTTTTTTTACAATGATATTCACACTGTACAAGGCGCGAGAGCCACTTAAGGCAGAGGATTACACAAGGAAAAAGCTTTAGAAAGAACTGGAAACCAAGTCCTAAACAGGAAACAAGGGAGTAACCTCTACTGCTGTTCAAAAGACCAGGGAGGAGTGTGAACCGGATGATAGGTGAACTATCTACTCCTATTGTGAAAAGAAAAAGTAATTTAAGGTAAATAAAAGTTCAGAGTTTTAGATGGAGAAGAGAGTTGAAATAGATTTTAGAAGGAAGCAGAAACTGAATCCTAAACAGGAAACAAGGGTTAACTTCTACTACCATAATAATAATACTTTTTTGCAAGTAAATATTGCATAAGTAATTTTTTGAGAATAACAATGATTTTTTTCAGATACATGTCCTATTGTTTAACCCATAGCTGTGGATGGTGAATTAACTTAACCATCATATAATGGTATTGTCAATGAGACATAATTAGAAATATAACTATTTAATTATCTCCAGGTGCTGTAAATTTGGATGTGCAGATGGTGCAATGGATAATGGCTAAGAAAATTCTTAATTGGAGAGCCAAGTTCTACTTCCTATTGAGTTCATTATATTCACTTACAGACAAAAACACTCAGGAAAAGTATGAATCCACCTCTTCTCCCCACATCTATGGGTTAATTAGTAAGACTTGTATCACTGAATCATTATTATCTCCATAAAAACATCTAACAATCTAAGAACACTTTAAATAACCTGCAAAGGGTTGATAAGCCGTAGAAAATGAATCAATCAATACAATATTATAGTCTTATCTATTGCTTATTTTAAACTGTATACTTTAGATAACTGCATTTTATTTTTGTTTATTTGACTCACAGATCATGACAGCTATTAGGGAAATATGATTAAATATACTTTAATGTTTAAAAAAAAATTATTCAGTATTATTATTGTTTAGGTAATAAGCATTATAACATTGCATAAATAGCTATATTATGGAAAAACAAATTTTCAAAAATATTCACATTTTTTACAGTTATTTAAATTTATTTATTTAAATCAAAAATGACATTCTTGTACATGTAGTTACGGATATACATTATCTGATGGTCTGTTATAATTTTGGAATAACGCAATAATAAAAATTTAAATTTCATCTCTTTGATAGATGTTGCAATATGTCAACAATAATATTCAATGTTTCCAGCAATCAAAACTTATACATGCATTAGACCTGGGGTCACAAAACTATGAATGGGCCCTAAATAGGCTCTACAAGAATTTGTTTCTATGTAATTGTTACATTTTTTTTTGTTTTGTTTTACATCTTATACCTATTGCAAAAAAAAGAATTAGACAAATGTTTAAATTTGATTCATTATAAAACTCATAATCTCTGGCAATGGTGAGAAGAGCCATTACCATACAGAAAACATTCAGGATTAATTGACCAAATAGTTTTGATTTAAATATATTGTTTCTTAAATCATCTTTCATGAAAACATTGTCAATGAAACAATTTTTGTTGGTTGTTGATCTTACTTAGTATATAAAAAAAAACTTATTTCTGAAATTCCAGGTAAAACCAATTTTGTTATCGAATAATTAATTAAAATGATTATGATGAAATTGATAATCTTACAGTATGACAAACTGGGAAAAGAACCATTTTGACATCAAACCATTAATTTAAGAAATGGATACTTTTGACAACAGTTAATCAATCACTAAAAACAATACCCAAAACCTCCACTGCATCCTAAAAAGTTAATGGTTACTGTATGGTGGTCTTTCAAAGGGTTATTCATTATTCATTTTTGCCTCAAGGAAAACAAAACAATAACAACCTTTGCTTTTGGAGAAATTGAAGTATGCATGAAGAACTAAAAAAGGAAACATCCTAGACTTGTGAATAGGGATGGCCCAATTTTTCTGAATGACAACACATGGCTTCTCAATCAACTGACCAAAAGTTGGATAGCCTGAATTATGAAATTTTACCTCATCCTCCATATTCACCTGATATCTCTTCTACTGATTATCACATATTTTCATATGCAATAAAACATTCACCAATAAAGAAGAGGTAATCAAAGCATTCAAACTGTTTATCACATCAAAAGATGAGAATTTTTTTAAAGATGGGATCAAGAATTTAAAAGCACATTGGAGAACAGTCATTCACCATTTCAAATCTTTTGTTTAAATAGTGTGAAATGGCAACATCTTGATTATATCATTATTTTCCGTGCTGGTTAAATGTACTTCCCGTCTTAGTTGTTGTTGCTGTTTAAAGTGAATGTGGTTTTTGATATTTGGTAAAATTTTGTTTGCAATTCCGTAACACCAGTCTATTCTTCTTCTTCTTCTATGCACCATGTTCCTTCAGGATGTTATCGATTATGGCTCTCCACAATTTCCTGTACTTTGTAGCTCTTAATAAATTTTGTCTTTTTGCTATCTCTCCTAAACCCTGTTCTACCATTCATTTACTCAAACTCGTTAGGTAGGGTATGCATTGTTTTCATCTATCCTTGTAACCTTCAATCTGTCTTGTCAGTATCAAATTTTCCAAGCCCTCTTTTCTTATTATGTGACCTAGAAATTCCAACTGTCTCTTTCTGATATTAAGTAAAGGATTATCATTGATTTGAAAAAACAGTTGTATATAGATGATAGCTTAGAAGCAATTTGTTGCGGATTTGAATCAACCACCAACAAAAAAAAAGGCAAAAAAGATTTTTAAATGTAAAAATATCAAATATTTTTATTTTCATGTTTTTACAACTAAATTTTTTGTAGTGTGTATGAATTTTTACAGTAGTTGTTTGTTAAAATGAAAAGAAATGTGATTTCTTTGTGTGGATGTGTGAGAAAAAAAGAGGCAAGGGAGAAAGTGTAAGTGTCATGTAGCTTGGTGAGGAAGACAGGTGAATGAGTAAGAAAATTTCTTTTCTAAATTTTTTGTAGTGTGAATGAGTCTTCTTACAGTCCTTGTTTGTAGCTGTTTGTAAAGAAAAGAAAGAAATGTGATATTTTGCATGTATGTGTGAGAAAAAAAAAAAGAGTCAAGAGAGAATGTGAGGAGGAAAGTGTAAGTGTCACGTAGCTTGGTGAGAAAGACCAGTGAATGAGTAAGGGAATTTCTTCTAAGCTGTGTTATGAACAGTTGTCATTTGTTGATGTTCCTGACTGCTTGTCTGATCTATAAACTTTGCTTAATACCCTACATAAAGCATTTTTTGATTGTTGGTGAGAATGCAACCTGTTGGTTGGAAAATGATAAATATTTGTTTACAAAGGATTAGTTTATTAACCAGAAGGATACATGGTTCCTTCGATTTTTTTTGTCATTTGATGATTGACTGTCTTGGTGTTTATTTCTGTCTTCACTCCACATCACTTTCATTCTCTTTTTTATCAGTTATAAATGGCTAGATTTTCCTCTCAAGGTGATTACTAATAAGGTAGTGTTTTTCATATAGGAATATATATTACTGCAGGGATAGGTAATTTTTTTTGTCATTCAAAGATTATTTTCAGGAAATATTTACAATAGCCTTTCTTAACTGTAATAATAATTTGTCAATACTTTCTCTCACCATGTCTCTCATCCTTTTAACAAATACATTGAGTTAAGCAAAATAAAATTAAAAAAAAAAATAAAGTTACAAACCAAAGATAAGGATATTAGTAGGATTAAAACAATAAAAGTTGTTCTGAAAATTAAGATGAAACTTACATTTGT
>CAHIKZ030003840.1:0-44998 GCA_903632075.3 Acanthosepion pharaonis | reverse complement strand
GGGGGTTTTTATTGGAAAACCCTTGAAAACAAAAATAATTTTTTCTTTAAAATTTTTATAAAAGTTATTGCTTTATTTTAGCATAACTTCATTTCCCCGAGGTAACTTCCCCAAAAACAAATGAATTAAGTTAACGTTTCCCTGTACCCATCTGTCTGAAGTTTCCCCCGGGATTGAAAGAAATACTTGGGCCCAGTCAGATGAGGGCCCCCAAAAAGCGCTACAAGTTAAAGGGCCCGGACCCCTTCTGTTAAACGTAGGATTTAAACCCTGCCATGGAAAAATTTGGGAGGGGGGGTACCTTTTTTCCCAAATGGCCCAATTTTGAATGAGTTAATTTGAGACCAAGAAAGCTTGTTCTTTTGATACCCCTTTTAAAAATTTTTGGGACAGTGATCATTTAGCAAAGGAAAAAAAAAACTAGGATAAAAAGAAAATAAAGTTTTTTAAGACAAAATATATGAAAATTTTGTTGTTTTATATCAAATTATGTATGAAAACGGGACGAATATTTAATTAGGTAGAAAAATTGATTCGGGTACAAATTAAAATTTTTAATCCATGTATATGTGTGTAGGGAAAAATTTTTAAAAATTTAATATATATATATAAAAAGCAATTCAAATTAATACCCGGAGAAACAAAAGAAAAAAACAATCATCCCTTATTTTCAATTTTTCAGCCAAACACAGAAATCTACCAATTTACTAAAGGACTAAAAAAAAGAAAAACCTGACCAAAAATGCCCATTGATAAAACTAAAAGACAAGTAAAATAACTATAAAAATATTGACGAGTATAAAACTGTTGACCAAAGTTGAAGATTCAGGTGAAAGATGCAAATTTGAGCAGGAAGGCCACGAATTTCACTTAAAAGATGAATATAAATTAAAATTAAATATAAATTCGTACAACTCAGAATTTAATATAAATTGCAAACTGAAAAGGTTGGAACGAACATTACATATAAACAAGATATATAAATTACGACAAAAGATGATATATATCGTCAACAAATTACATCCCCACACATATAAAAATATCCCATTTTATTTATCCATTTATTATTCCTAAAAATATGCGGAGGATGAAATCTACAAACTTTATATATTTTATATATTACTATATATATAAATACCTCCGGATATAATTCTATAATAAAGAAAAATTTTATATATTTTAGATTATAACCAAATAATTCATAAATATATAACGTTCAGGCTATTCTCTCAAAATAATTATTTGGTCTGTATAATATTACATCATAAACGACATATAAAACCGAAAATGATTTTCCTTTGAATTTTTTCTTTTATTCGTGACATAAGATAAAACGTGGGAATTAATTTCCATTTTTTTGAAAAACTAACAATCAAATTGATTACAGTTTTTTTTTCAGAAAAACAAATCAGTTGCAAAACAGACTATTTTTGTTTTTCACATGATAAATTATATGTACTATAAATGTCATGGGTCTACCTATAACTATAGAATGAACTCCTCCTTAACGATAACATTTCATTCGTACATGTCTCATTAAATATATATAGACATTATTTATATATATATAATATTCACACCCAACCCATTGACAGTCATACTAACAAAGCATATAAATTGTATTATTATTTTCTATAATTTATGCCTTCGTTATTTCTATATCTTGTGTTCTTAATCCATATATCTTGGTCCTAACCTACCAACTATAACAATTTATTTTTATAACTCCGGGCAAGACAATCATTAGTTGTTTTTCTGGGGTTTTATTATTTTCTTGTCTCTTGATTTAGACGTCTTTATATGTCCTATGAAGGAAAAATCCACACTCAGTTTTCACACCCATATATATATATATATATATATATGTATCAAGGATGGTTCATTTATTGGATAAATTATTATAGGTATTTTCTATATATGTTCGATATTCATATATATAATGTTTTATTTTATATATATATATATATAGCCTATGGATTTGTTATATTTGTTGATTGTTTTCATGTTTGGCTTATATATGCATTTTTTAATATATAAATATATGTATTTGGTCTTTTTGCAAAATATTAGTTAAAATGTTAATAAATTGACAAAGCAAATTATAAATATATAAATTTAGAAATATTTATAAATTATATATATTCATATATATATTTATTCATTCATATTTTAATATCTTAATTTAATGATAAACGGCCTAATTAATATATATATATCCTGTTATGTAAAGAATTTATATAAAATAACAAAAACACAATAGCAATCAGACATTGAACTCTATATATAATCGTTTGAAATAATTTTGACTTTGGCAAAGTTTTTATATTTTTGACACATATATGTATATTTAAATTTTTTTATAATAGATATTATGTATGATTTTTATATATATATATATATATTTCTTTCTTTATATATCTTTCTATTTCTAAATATATATATATATATTTATACATTCATGAAAGATTATATGTGATTTTCCTTGTGTTTTTGTGTTTCCTCTGGGACAAAATTCTAATTCAACTAAAATACCTAAAATATCTTAAAAAATTTGATTAGAGTTGAGTTTAAGTTAATTCTATTTTTTTGATGAGCCGAATTCTGGATAGACCAGAAAAGTTTTTATTTTCATCTTAAAATATAAACCGGAATTTCCAAAATGTGGTGGGTTTTTGTACGATAATGTAAATAAATATCTATGAAGTCTAAATGGTAGTTTGTTTACAAAATTAATTAATTTGACGGAAATTTAAAAATTTTAAATGCTAATTCTCACAGATACATTTGATATCACCTTAAAATGAAATTATAAAATCTGAAATTTCATAGATTTTCAATTTATGGACCTAAATAAATATGGTTCATTTCATGTATCAACATATGCAAAGCCCTTCGTAATTCTTCAAGATACTAACAAACCTTTTATTTCATTTAGACAACATTGTGACCTGCTTTGTGGATTGTTATATTTTAAATCCTAGTGGACTTTACATTTGTGCAAAGTAAAATCATAATTTAGATATCAAATCATTTTATACTCTCATATGGATCAGTGGATAAACAGTCTAAATTTTTTTAGAAATATCTTCAAAAAAACAAAAAAAAAGTTCAACCCTAATAAGTTTTTCAACAAAAAATATATATTTGTCCTTCAAAACTAAAATTTCCACGCTTTTTATAAATTACGATATTCAATATTGGCAAAATTAAAACCTGGTAAAATGGCTAATTTGATAGCATTAAGAGTTTTGAAAGATTTTAAAAAAACTTTATTAGAATCGATGACAATTTTCAAATATCATATCAAAGGAGAATATTCAAAATTATTCAACAAAAAATTATATGACTCAGATGAAAAAGAATATTCTCAATGATTTTGGTTGAAAGGATCTTATAATCGACTTCCGAAGTTTATTAGTTATTACTTGCGAGATGAAACCTGGAAATTCTCAGTGAACAGGACATTTTCAAACATTTTGGTGTGTTTAGAAATGGATGGTAGAACGCAAAGATTAAATGTAATATCAATCAACATTTATTGTAAGTATTAGGGCCATCACTTCCGATATTCGCCTATTTTGTTTCTACATTCCAGTCGTTTTTAAGACCCCTTTGTTCCGTTGTGAAAAACAGAACATTGGACAGGTAATACCGATTAAAAAAAAAACTTCTCTTGACAAGCAACAAGAATTTTTAAATAAAAATTGAGTTTGATAACAACTTTGGATAAGTTTTCTACGAAAAATGCAACAAAAATTCATATATAATATATAAACAAAAATCAAAATGGTATATAAAATCCTTATATATTATGGATAAAAGTGGACTTGTAATTTTAAAAAATATCTTCATGATGATTAAAAATATTTTTCTAAAATTTTCAACCTCATCATTATCTAATTATTTCTTTCTATATCTGCGATGTAGAAAAGAAAATTTTAATGACTATTTAAGAATATTTATCGCCATATTAAAGATACAGACGATTCCAATAACAAATTGAAAAACATAAATATGAAAAATAAAATAATGTCAATTGGAATGTCGCTTTCGAAAACATTTTTTTAAACATGGACAAAGTTTACATTTTCTAGGAAGAATGTTTCAAAAATCAAAACAATTCAGATTGTTGATTACCGATAAAACAATGTCTAAATTAATATTTCTGGGATTGATACCAATTTATTTTTTTATTTTACAATATTATACTATTAAAAAAAATAATTATGGCCTCCATGGTTTTCTCTTTTTAATTTTTTTTAAATCTTATGTTCTGAAAGACTATTACATACAAAAGAATAATAATTTGAGATCAGTGATAGCTGTGTCAAGCGAATAGACGTCCTGTTTGAACTTGGCCCACCAACTAGAAAAAACCAGGAATAAGCTGAGAGATTATCACCAGTATAGGAGATAGAGAGGGGAGAAGGATTAATCAAGCGGTGCTAATCTGTTTTCTTATATTAACCTTGGTTATAGATAAGTGTCAGTATGCTTGCTAAACTGCATTTAGCAGAAAAGAAAAAAAAAATGCTAGGATCATTAAACTAGCATTTCAGTTTTTTTTTTAATGTTTTGATCCAAGCTTACAGCACCTGGTATTCTTAAGCTGTTACCCATCTAGATACTGAACAGGCTCGACGTTGCTCAACTTCGGGAATCATACGACAACCGGTGTTTCGACGTGATGGGCTGTAAGCCTTGCATGTTTTCCTTTCAAAATTCTAAACGTTTTTTTAAAAAATTTTAAATATAAAAAAATATTGGAAATATATTAACACAATGCCATCAAAAATAATGGCGGCGTTTAAATAATTTTGAAATTGCATTGGTTATATTTATTAAGCCTAAGCCCCAGGAGGCTTTGTCCCTCCCCAAGCATTACCTCTCCTCTGTTAGGCCTGGTGCCTGAGGCATAGCCAAAGGTGAAGTGTCGAGGGTGTTTGGGCAATTTTCCACAGTATTGCTGTTAAACCCCTCGTTGAATCTTGACCATGTATCACATTCGGTAGCTATATTATTAGTCCTGAATAGCAGCCCGTGCTTGATTCAAAAACTCATACAGCAATCGCTATCACTTGACTTAAAATATTTTTTGCCTTTCCTTACCTTTAAAGGAGTGCCCTTTGCAGTGCTGATGTTACTACATGCCTTTCACACTTCTTGCCTATCTCACACAGCGAATTTTTTTTCTAAGTTCTATACTAAACATTAAATCTGTTACGAAAAACAACTAAACAAAATGAACACAAAACGATCAGCTTTAAAAAGGACTCGTAACTGGAAAAACCGAATGAAAAAGAATGTTAACAACAAATATATGTTTTCACACCCAACCCAGTTTTGCGGAATCAAAATTAACGTTGAGTTTAAGCAAGCGAATGAGCCAATTGGAGTAAAGTGCCATGCAGATTTAATTTTTTTCCCACTTGTGACGAATACAGCTATGGATTTTTTTTGCATGCTAGCATGTTAGTTAACATTCGTGTCAGTCAGCTGTTGGCTCTGACAGTGGCCAATAAATCTTCCTGCCTATTCGTGGCAGCCAGCTATAGGCTCTCACTATGGCCGCAAATTACATGAAAACTGCCGTAGAAGCATGAAAAAATCGATTATTTCTACTATCGATGGGAGTTGGGAAATGCAAAGTCGGTCTTGGTCTTCCCACTAACTTGGAGCATGTCGAAAATTGCGGCCGTGCATTCGTTTACACACACACACACACACACACACACACACACACACACACACACACACACACACACACACACACTTTATAGATAGAGATCAGACGGCTTTTTTTCAGTCCCTTTCCCACCAACGTAGTCTATCTGTGTCTTTTTATAAATACTTTCAATAATTGTTCGGATGAGCTCTTTTCTATGATAACTAGACTTTTTGAATTTAAGCGCAGTACTCGAGTGGCGTCGAGATCTCACCCATTTACAGTGGAGCTGGCTAAGATTTTTAGCTTGAAAAAATCCTATGCTAACTGTTTCTTTTCTCGCTTGTGGAACTCCTTCCCAGCTCTATGCTTTCCAGCCAAGTTTAATCTGCAAACATTTAAATGCAATGTGAGTCGCTGTCTACTGTCCTCCTGACAACTTATTTCTATTCCCACCATTAGCTATGTTTGTGTTTTTAATTTTTCCACACCCTGTAACCTCCTGTATCTTAGTGGCTTTACTGATTTGTATGGGGGGGTCTCGATTAAAAATGTGGGTGCACTGAGAAAATAAATAAATATTTTCTAGGCTTTATGCAATTAACTGTGCTGTTTGTAAAAATGAATTTTGCTTTTGAATCATTAAAAGTAAAAACAGATACAAAGCTAACAGATAATTACTTGCATTATTTAAATTATTCGGACTGTTATCCTCATCTCCATTGTCATATTCACAACGTTTCAGCCGTTCTACGCTCCGGCCATCTTCAGGTGAGTGGAATTTACCGAACTCCTTTTTTTTCGTACACCGGGGTGGATTGTTTTATTTAGTTATTTGCCTTTAACTCAACATGTATTTTGGTTCACCACTGCTGTAGCCTGGTATTGAACTCACAACATTTTAGTCACTAACACTTTTATCCACTGGGCTATGTGTCTTCAAGAAGTTGTAAGGATATTTACTTGAACACTGAGTCAGGTTGTGAACACAAGGTCAGTTTAACGTGGGGACCCGATTGTTTTCACTCGGGCCGCTGGTCATAGCTTGTCCAAGCTGGTCAGAGCTGGTCTAAGCTAGTCATAATTATCTTGGCTTGTCATAGCTCGTCCAAACTGGTCAGATCCGGTCCAAGCCAGTCGTAGCCTTGATACCACCAGCATAGGGACGGAGCCCTGGGGCAGGTAAGTATCCAAGAAGTTTTAAGTCTAATACCATGGCGCAGCAGTTGTGAATCAAAATAATTGTAGAGTTGAGTTAAAGGGAAATAATAAGAAAGACATCCGAAAGAGGTATGGCAAGTGGAACTAGAACAATCCACCAGGGTGTACGAAATAAAGAGTTTGGTACGAATTCAAAAGCCCCCCCAGCCAGCTATTTGCTTATTAGTAGGACTTCTATCAGTAAACTTTTATTCCAAAAATCTTCTTACAATCTAAATATATTTTCTGGTTTTAGATGACTTGCAAAAGGCTGATAAATCGTAAAAAGCAATAAATTAATTACAAATATATTACTATTCATATGATTTTAATATGAAAATATAGGTCTTACGGCCACATCACATTGTAACACATGTTCCCGTACGAACACCGAAGTTAAGCAACGTCGAGTTTGGTTTGGTTTGTTTTACGGCATATCAACCTCAATGGGTTATTTAATGCCGACAAAATTTTATTAATTTTTTTTCAATAATGTATTGCTGGTAATATATTTTTTTTCAAAAATCTATTGCTGGTAATATTGTATTTTCAAAAAATCTATTGCTGGTATTTTTTTTAAGAATAAACGTATAGCTGTTATTTCTTTTTTTCAAAATGTATTGTTTGTAATGTTTTTTTTGTTGTTTTAATGTATTGCTGGTAATAATTTTTTTCAAAACTTTATTGCTGGTAATAATTTTTACAAATTATTTCTAGTATTAAAACCTATTTTTACATTTTCATAGTGTTTTGACCCCAGTTCTGGGGTTAACTCTTTTGCCCGTAGCTGGGACCATAACAGGTTCTACCACCCCAGATTAGGGTGGACCTGAAACACCTGCAATTAAGAGGTGATACCACGCCCTCAAAACCTCTTGATCAGAGGCCTTGCTGTAGGACGTAATTTATCATCTTACCCAGGACGCGGATGTAGTTTATCATCTTACCCAGGACGCGGATGTAGTTTATCGTCATATCCAAATGGATCGAGTTTGGTCGGTACCTAGAAGTATCAGGCGCTGTATAGGGTGGTGTAAAGGATAATACCTCGATTGTTAGTCGGAGAGTCGAGTTCCAATTCCCGTTGTCTCACATGATTTTACTATAGAAAGGTACTAAAAATCAGTAGGGTGTACTATAATATTCGTTGACACTAATTAGTAAATGTTGACAAAATCTATAATAATTTTAAAATCATTTGGTGTTCGTTTGATATTACTTTTTGCTTCTCCGTGAGCTAATATTTATTTATTTATTTTTTTACTATTGCACGCTTCAAAGCCAGGAAAGATTGCTTTGTGAGTTACGGATAAAAAAAGTACGCTTATGCAAATAAGAAACGTCTTATTATTTTGGAACTAACAGTGAAAAACACAAAATCTGAACGACCACCAGCTGTTCGGTTTCTCACAAACCTACAACTACAGGATTCGAACAGAACATTCAATTTCAATTTGAATGTCTTGGAACAGTGTTTCTCAACCTTTTTTCCCTTCAGGGTGAACTTGTACAAGGTGTTCCAAAAGTCGCATTACCATTGATAAACTCGTAAATTTTATATTAAATTTACTAAATAGATTCATATTTCTGTATGTGACAATATATTATTAAGAAATTTCATTGGCCGAATTATAGAAGATGACTCAATGCCAATTTTCCCTGGTTGCTATTTCACAAGTGTATGTTTTATGCCAATTGTTCCGTGACCTTTTGAACATCCTGTAGAAAAACTTTAGAGCGCTCTTTCAGTTTTAATAACGTAATAGTAATGAAAACAGAAAGAAAAATAATCTACATGAAATCTGCTAGATTATAGACCCAAAAACATTAAATAAATGAAAATAACTCAAAATACCCAGCATCCTTCGTTCGTGTGCATGTGGAGTCGCTTCAACATAAACAGTCATAAAATAGGAAAATAATAAAGAAGTCTCCTGAAATAAGCACTTATTTTTAACACATTACATTGTATATTTAAGTATTCTTATGTGAAAACTGCTTTTTGAATCATATACCTTATATGTTATGCCTAGAGGAAATCAAACAGGAAAGGTTCATCCATGCCTATTGTGGCACCTTGCATTATTAGAAATATTCATAGAAATATGATTTAATTTTTTTTTTTTTACTCGGTTTATTAAACAGGTTGTTGATTTTTTTTTTAAACGGAGAATAATTGAGTTGAAAATAATTCACTAAGTTGTACTTAGACGATCCTAAGGAAAGAAGAAGGAAGGGAAAAAAAAAGAGGAAGAAAGGGAAAAAAGAAAGAGAGATGGATGATGCATGACCCGGTCATAAGCGAAGATAGGTGTCAGAAAGATATCTTGGCCTGCGTGTTGACCGAATTTTAAAAAGACAATAGAGAATTGTTATTTGAAATGAAAAAATCATTTAGAGGGAGAAAAAAAACCAGGCTTGATGACAGTGTATTGGCGATAAGAATATCGGTCAAAGCATCTAGCCTACTTTTTGCGTGGAAAGACTCATTGTCAAATTGGAGAAAGGGGAATTTCTTTTTAGAACAATAGAAACGAAATTTTTTTTAATCGGAGAAAAAGTGTCTTTTGGGTTGAGGGGTGACCGGTGGAACTGTATACAGATTCTGGCCTGTTAAGAATTGGAAACCCACGATAATAAAGTGGGGACATTTTCAATGTAGATAATTAAGATTTTCTGACTGTCAGGTCTGACAAAAAAAAAAAAGAGGTGAAAAAACGATTGTCTCAGCTCACAGATGGCGCCAATATTCTTTCCTGAAGTCACATCTAATTAGCGGCAGGCTGTTTTGACAGAGCCCAGGTGAGAAAAAAAGCCAAGATTGTCATTTTTCGTACGTGCGAAAAAAAGCAAAATTGGATTTTGTTTTTTAAAAACAAGAACGATGTAAGCCACGCCCGATTTGAGATGGAGGCGCCCAACCACAATCTCATTAGCCGAAAACGGTCACGTGATATGCGGAAACAAGAGGAAGAATGCTCGATCAGGAACCATTGGTCAAAAACGGTCACCTGACATACGAGAAACCGGGAGAGATGGGTGTACGCCTCCCCACCAAAGGCACTGTGAGGAAAGTAGGGGTGAAAACAATAGCGATAATGGGGAAACAGAATTAATGCGGCTATTGGAATTATCGAGAAACCCCCCTGACGCCAACAGACCCACCCCGGTTTGCTGCGGCGTCAATAAAAGCAGGACCCCAGTCGACAGAAATCAGTTGAGTTGAGTGTTTCGGCAGAGTTGCAGCTGGACCGCGGGCAGGGATAGAGCCTGAACGCGGGCATCAGGCCCGATTCACTCGCCCCTTTCCGGGCAAAAGAATCCTCAGACAAGAAATCCTTCCACCCAAGTCGAAACAAGAAATCCTTCCACCCAAGTCGAAGACAAGAGAACTTCCAGCCCAAAGTGGACAAAGAAGAAGATTACTCGAAAGCCGCAGAGAAGATCCAGCCCAAGTCGAAGACAAGAGAAGTTCTATCTAAATCGACGAAGAAGAAGAAATACAACTCAAGTCGAAGAGAAGAATCAACTGCGAATGATCGATAGAAATTAGCCCCAGTGTCGAACTAAACCACACTCCGACATACACAATTCTAAAGAGTAGGCAATTCGAAATCTTTTAGTTGTGTGATAGAAGCTTGGTGCCATAGTCCACAGAGCGGGTCGGGAAATAAGAACAATTTTTCTTTATGTAACGGACATTGGATATAAAAGGTTGTCACCCTTTTTTTTTATCAGTAATTTTTTGTCTCGTGAGTTTTTTTTTTTTACTTGTGTTTTGCCACCCCCGTCGGACTCAACTTGTATCGGCCCCAATCCCTGCTGGTCCCGTCTGTCTAAGATCTAAACACAGCGTGGGTGGACAGACCGGAGATCAGTACAGTTGCTTCAGTAACCAGGTATTGGAAGCGAGTTGGGAAAGGCGAGGCTGGTGATCATCCAACCAAGGGGTTGGAGCGGCACGCTTGGAACCAGGAGGAGCGACCAGGAAGTTTTCATTTAATTTTTATTGTTATGTAAAAATTAGATTACAAATAAATCGCCCTCGTATAGGATGGTAAGTAAAAAAATTTTAAATCCGTTCCTTTCCAAAACTGTTAATTAAGAAAGTAAATTCCCTTTAAATGATACTCTAATTATTATGGTATCGTCGCGATACTGATATAGTTAGTAGATCAAACAAAAACAATACAATGGAATCTACATTCAAAATGGAAGAACAACCTCACACTTCCTAGATATCAAGAAATATCAAAAGTATATTACACGAAAAGGACGAGCTGAAAAAACTTGGAGGTGTGGGTGGGCGAACCCAGTCTGGTTAGAAACAGGTTCCCCAAAGATGAACATGGTCTGTACCATTTAAAAAGGAAGAGCAAAATGTTGGACATGTGGTCAGGCAGGCCAGACTCGAAAAAAGATTCCAGCAATAAGGTGCTAAAACGGGATCGGGTTGGGAAAACCTCTGAAAACTGTATTCTTAAACATCTAGGAGACCAGGAGGTCCGGCCCGGGGTCGCCCAGGTGCAGGGGCAGGAACTCCACCTCATAAAAAAAAAATGAAGGTGATATATTACTACCGGCGCCTATGGCTGGGTTAACCCAAAGGTGGGGACAGGAAGAAGAAAGTCAGGTGTTTCTCTTCGCTAACTGTGAAATAGGTAGAACTATCCTGTAGAGCAGAGATAGGTGGTAGAGATGAGGGCTTTATTTTCTCTTTATAGAGCATCTGTTTCATTGATGAGAAGAGAGACATACAGGCGTAAAAAACGGAAGGGAAATGTTTTTACAAGCGGACATAGAGATCACGCAAGCAGATGGGGCCCCCCTGGAGATAAAAAAGGGATGGTGATTTTCCGGTGAGGGATTGGGAGGGTGAAAAATACCCAAAATTTTTACGTAACCCCGACCTGTGCAGGCAATCTTGGGAGAAGATTGGCTCCGCGACCAAAGCCCAGATCGGATTTAATCCTACTGCGTTGGTGGTGAACGGCGAAGAACGCCATTGGGATGCCCTTCTAGAGAAAAATAACCATAGTGGTGGAGGAAGATGTGGGTTTCCTCCTAGGACCGCAATGTCAGGAAAGGTAAATGTCAGAAAAAAGGTACGGAGAGGACCTCTGCAGTTGGTCCTGTTAGAAGAAAGGCCCACAAGATAAAATGAACAGTAACCCTATGCAAAATATGTAGTGGAGGCAGCCATGTTGTTGTGCCCATAATTATGCTGAACCAGGCCCAAAAGACTATAAAAAAGGTTAGGAGGGGGAGAAAATAGGGAAGGCACTTCCCCTACGAACTCTGAATCGGTGAGATTCGAGGAAAAAACGAAGGAAATTCGTTAAACTTCACAAAAAAAATCTTAGATGAGGATATATTAGCACCAGATCAATTTAGAACCAGAGTGGGGGTCTGTTATATAAATCGAGATGTTAAAAAAAACAGATAACGAACTAGGTCAGACCCACACAGTCAAATGAAAATCGACACCGGAGACCACCCCTGTGAAATTAAAACCCTTTCTCCAACACCTAACTAAAGACCCTTGTAAGAAAAGCATGCTGGTCGATTTCTGTTGGAAGCTGGGATGATCGAAGATCGATCTCTCATGGAATTTTTATAATAGTAATAGTAGGTGAAAGATGGCGGCCTAATTTTCCTGTGAAAATTTTAAACTGAATTCTATATCGAAGCCGTTGGCGGTGCCATTACCATTGATGAACGACATTTGGCATTATTAGGAAGGCAAAACAGCTTCTCTACGTTGGACTTGAGGTCCGGGTAGGACGAGGTAGCCCTGGATGGGGCTGACAGGGAAGGCCGCATTCGCGTGTCACCTGGGACATAATTCAGTTCAGCATGATGCCATTCAGTTTATCAAGAATGCCCCAGGTTGCATTCAACAGCTAATGTCAATAGTGTTAGGAGGATACTTGAGCTTTGCCATATATATTTGGACGATATCTTGATATTTTCGGAACAGTGGAACAACACTTTTTTCATTTAAGACAGGTGTTGGGAAGGTTGAGAAACACAGTTAAAATTGAAATTGTCAAAGTGTCAGTTTCTGAGGGAAGAAATTTTATTTAAACTCAATCAACAAACGGAGACGGTGTAAATTAAACCCTTTCTGGATAAGGTAAAGGTCATAGGGAAATGCAACCTAAGACAGTGAATTAGGTAAACTAAGGTTTATAAAAGCTATAAGGCTTATGTACCGGCGCTTCGTCCCATAGAATTTCAAAATTGCCATACCGCTAAACAATGGTTGACGAAAAAGGGGACTCATATTCAAATGGACAGAGGACTGTCAACGAGCATTTGATTCCTAAAAGGAACAGTTGACAACCGTTCCTGCTGACGGATCAACCTCAAATTTTAAATGTATATTATACACGGATGCCAGTGAGCACTGTGTTTTAAAAGTGGGTGAAAATCCTAATAAGAAGGACCAGTGCCAGGACATACCAGAGGGAAGTACCGATTTTACTTCCTTTCCCATAAACTCTCAGAGACACAACATAGGTGGATAGTAATACAGACACAGCATATGCTATCATATATATCTCAAAAACTGGATACTATTTAAATATATGCGGTCTTCACTATAAATGACAGACCACAAACCTCTGCAGTACCTATTATCTTTCAGTTTGGACAAATAATAAGAAAATTCAACAGTGGGCACTTAAGTTAAGTGGCTACCATTGTAAATTAAATATTTTTCATTTAAGGAAAACACGTGCGCAGATTTAAATGAATACCAATTTTTACTGGAAGAAATGATCTGTAAGGGTAGAACAGGGGGTAGATGATAAAGCCTATAGAATAGGCAGATTTAACTCTAATAAGCTAAAAAGATCGCCCTTTCTTCTATCATCGGACTATATGAATTCACCTATTTAATAACCGGATGAAGATTACTGGACAGAATTTTCTGGAGAAGAATCAAGCAGACATTGCCCATAAGCTTCTTTTCGTGTGAAGGTGAATTCAAGAGAGACCACCAAGTATCCTGCCATAATAGAGGAAAGGCTTTATTATCTCTCAGGAAGGGATGAAGAAAGTCAAACCCAAGTTGTATGTGCCCAAAAATTTAAGACCAGAAAATATTGGAACAGTGCCACGAAAATTGGGTCACATAAGATTTCATTGATAGGACATGTGATCTCATAGGAAGAAAGTACTATTTTTTGTAGTGATTTTTATAGAAGTCACTATATGTTCGGATAATTGAATATATATATGTGCCAGTCCTAAAATATAGGCGGGAAATGGCACCTTGGAGGAAACAGACGTACCAAACTTCCCTTCGAAAGTGAGTATGGATGTATCAGGACCATATGGGGAAACTGCACATTATTTCAACTATATAGTGAGTTTTGTCGATTGGCTAACAAATTGGCCTGAAGCATTTGCAGTACCAGACAAAAAGGCCAGAACTGTGGCCGGGTTGATAATAAGTGAAATCTTCCCTAGGTATGGTGCCCCTATTACAATATGTAACAGATAATGGCACGGAGAATGTAAACAAATCATGAAAAGAAGTTTTTTACAGGTTTGAATGTTATTTTAAAAACATCCCCAATCACCCCAAACAAATGCTAAAGTGGAAAGGTTTCATAGAACCTTACAAGTGTATTAGCCAAACTAGTCAGAAAAACATTGGAAATTGGGACTTGTATTTGACGCAGGCTCTGGCCCCAACATCGAGGTTTAATAAACAGAAACCTCCAAGATTTTCTCCCTTATTTTTGTTGTTTGGCAGAGACGTGGTCCTGTCTGTAAATAACTCATTGAAGCCCCGAAGAAAGGTATATGGGAAAGATCATCATCAACTTTGCTGGAACAACAACATAAGATATTCAAGACAAAAAAAAAAAAAAATAAAGGTATTGAACGGAAAAGAAATGAGAGGGTGAATGCTGAAAGAAAAGGTGGTGAAAAGAAGGTTGGAGACCCTGTCTACTATAAAATCCACCAGAGGAAGGAAAACTGGACCAGAGATGAAAGAAATGTTGTGTTGGATAAAAAAAAAGGCCTGGCCATCATATGTAATATGGGGATCAAGTGGCAGGACATAAGAGGAGGTTCATGCCAATATCTGAAAAGAAGGTAAAAGAAATAGCTAAAAAGAAAGTGAGCGAGCCAAAAGGCCCTGAAGACAAGGAAAAAGATCCAGGAAGGTAACTCTGGTTGAACCGGAAGAATGCTAGAAATGTAGAAAACATGTAAGAAAAGATGGGGAGATAGTTCGACGTGGCCAGATAATCTGAAAAAAGTCCGAAATTTTAAAAGAACCCTCAAAAGGGGATTAGCGATGTTCATCGTCGAATGAATCAGTACAGAGAAAACCCGTGAGATGTATCACACCCCATGTCCGAAGAAAGGAAGAAAAAGACAGAAGAGGTCCAATCAGGCAGTCAGAAATTCTAAAAATTCTATTACTTCAACAGGACGAAGGGCCCATATTAGGAGGAGGATCAAAGCCCTTTCCCGATCAAGGAAAGGATAAAGAACAGGAGAAGTTTAGGACACGCCTTAAGTCCAAAAATTAAGAAGACATTCAAGGCTTCAACTCTTGTAGGTGAAAAAGAAGAATCAGGGGATGGAGCCAGGGCACAAAACCTCCTGGACAAACAACAAACACAACAAGAGGTTAGATAGGTTGAACATTAATCACCTCAGAAGATGAGATCAGGGAGGAAAGAAAATTAAATCTCAGTAAACAAAATTCTTTCAGAATAGAAGCATTTCCACTCGACAGATAACGACACTGGCTCATCAAATCTATTGGCTGACTATGGTAATGTGGTGGAGGATGGAGTTCATGCTGCACCTCAAGGGACGGAAGAAGATCATTGGCATTATTGATTGGCCACCAGTGGTGTCATGAACACCTTTAGAGTGGGCGCCAAAAATACACCTGACCGGACCATTCTGTCTGCTAGAAGGTTAGTTAGAGGAGGAAGAAAACTAAGAAAAAAGTTAACAATGATTGAGTGATGAGTCAAGCGAGACAAGTGATTGTGAAGAATAACAACAAAGAATTTGTTAGCTTTCAGGAATGATCAAGATGAAATTTTGGTGATGACGATACATGGTGATAGCCACGCTGGTGGTGACGATGGCTCAAGCCGGAACTTCTCACCCGAAAAATAATTCATTTTTAAAAATCAGCCAAGTAATAATAACCAGGTCTAAGTGGTTGGTCACATTCGTAATAGATTTGAACCCCAGTCATGAGTCGCTATTAGATAAGTTAGGAAACGAGCTGACGCAGCTGGATGCAGCCGATTGAAAGTAGGACAAATTATCCCAATGGAAAAAGGGTAAACTTAGTTTATTGCACTCCCTAGAATCAAAGCCACTATGATAGAGGCTCAATGGAAAGACATGCAAAACTACCTGCAGGGGAATATTGTTACTGCAACAGACGGGAACGAAGATCCGTACTCCCGATCGTGGGAAAGGCATTGAGTGTCTTGTTTGGAACAGTAACTGAAGATGACGTTTAAATTCAATAAGAAGAAAACTGGGACAAGTAGAAAGAAAACCAGAAACGCTTGCCCAGGTGGCAAGAGAGTGTGACGATATTAAATGTACAAGGTTGAAGTAAGCCAAAAATAGAGCCAGAATCAATTGGTTAATAGACAACCTGGCGAAATTGAGACAAGAGGTAATTAATAATTTAGAAACTTAATGGATTTGAATTACAGGAAATAAAAATTATTCATGCAAAATATTTCCAGCTAATTTTATTACGAATAAAGTTCGACAAACTAGTTTTCGTTGACGACCTTGTTGGAACACGTGAAAACAAAAATTAGACATGCTGTCATTGGAATTTTTTCCAAGTATAGTAAATCCGGTCACCTAAAGGAAAGCACTAAATGGCATACAGACCAAATTGAAAATCATCTAAGGTTACCAGTGGGTCCCCACTAAAGAATTGTGAAAGTACTATAATGCCCCTTGGATGTGTGACCTTGTTAGAAAAAAAGACGATTATTGGTAGTGATATCTGTCCCGTTACTAGATGGCGAGAAATATTCGAGATATACCAGGTTATAAACTTACCCATCCCCTTTTCCCAAAAGATCAAAGTTTGGGAATGATAGCAAGGTACAAGGTTGAAGCAGACTACATAGCATTAAATTCAGGGAGAACAGAAAACATGTTGCTATCAGCTGAAGAAGCTTAGAAGGTGTAACATGACACCCTGGGGACTTGTACCTCGTTGTGTATATCTATAAAACTGGTAACCTGTTCAAACTGTGCATACTAGAATTGTTTGAAGGAGGGAGAAGGAATCAAAAGAATCTGCCAAGTGGAGGATTAACAAACTACATTAATATTACCATAATGATATCAGTGTTTCCAGACAGGGGTGTGGGCAGTAGCCACCCAGAAACATATCAGCCTGTCTAGGGTATGGGGAGAGTCCACAAGGACATTAAGAATAAGTCTACTATTATCCCTGGTGTTGCTACCCATGGGATGTTCGGCGATTTCAAAATCCATCTCCTTGCCCCCTATTACCAGATGGAAGAAAGGTATGAAAAAAGATTCACTCGTAGAGATGATTGGTAGAGGCTTAGTCAAAACAGAATTATGGGAGCCGATAGTGAAGAGATTCTCTAATGTTACCTTAAATAAGATGCCAGTTTTAATGAAGCCAATAGAAAAGATCGATATGGATCACTTAAGAGATAAGTTAAGTGCGTTGGGAGACGAAGGTCTTTATTTTAGACGATGAAAGATCGCGATAAGTTGGTCAATAGTAATGGGTACATTCTTTTGTAGCCATCAGGGGTGTAATAATATGGAAGATTAAGAGTAAGCGAAGATTGGCGAACGACAGTCTAGTGAGCATGCAAACAACTCTAGAGGGAGATGCCGAGCAGTGTTCTCACTCAGACAGGACTGGCGAAGAAATTGCTGTGAAAAGACCAATGGAGGAGGCTGGCGTTAGACCACCACGTGCGGCAGGAAAACCTCCCACGGCAGAGAGGAAAACATTGACCAAGAAGAACAAACCCTAGTGAACATCTCTGCACCTACAAACACGCACACATTACCTTGCATGTAAAACAAAAAAATGAAAATGAAAAACATTTCATTGCATGTAGAAAAAGAAAATGAAAAGAACATTTCATTGCATGTAGAACAGAAGAAAATGAAAAGAACATTTCATTGCATGTAGAACAGAACAAAATGAAAGAACATTTCATTGCATGTAGAACAGAAGAAAATGAAAAGAACATTACATTGCATATAGAACAAAAATTAAATGAAAAAGAACATTTCATTGCATGTAGAACAGAAGAAAATGAAAAGAACATTTCATTGCATGTAGAACAGAAGAAAATGAAAAGAACATTACATTGCCTGTAGAACAAAAGAAAATGAAAAGAACATTTCATTGCATGTAGAACAAAGAAAATGAAAAGAACATTTCATTGCATGTAGAACAAAAGAAAATGGAAAAACATTACCCTTGCATGTTAGAAAGTAGAATAAATTGCATGAGACAAATGCATGGTGCATATTAAATGATGTAATTGGGTTTAGGTGTCATTTACGGAAAATGACAAATCAGTTAAAGGGAGGATTGTGGCACCTTGCATTATTAGAAATATTCATAGAAATATGATTTAATTTTTCTTACTCGGTTACTAAACAGGTTGTTGATTTTTTTAAACGGAAAATAACTGAGTTGAAAATAATTCACTAGATTGTACTAGACGATCTTAAGGGAAGAAGAAGGAAAGAAAAGAAAAAAGAAAAAAAAGAAAAGAGAAAAAGATTGTATGATGCATGACCCAATTGAGGGTGGAGATAGGAGTCAGAAAGATTTAGGTCAGCGTCTTGGCCGATTTTGAAAGACAATTGGAAGAATAAATTATAAATAATAAGAAGAAAGAAAGGAAAAAAGACGATGATATCAAAACATGACGCTGATGTAGACCAGATATCGTCAAAGCATCTGACCGACTTTGCGTGGGAGAGACTTCTTATCAATTTGGTTTAGAACAATAGAAATGAAATTTTTAATCAGAGAAAAAAATGTTTTTGGGTTGAGGGAGTTACCGGTGGAACGATATACAGATCTTGACCTGTTAAGAATTGGACACCCACGTTAATAAAGTAGAGACATTTCAATGTAGATAATTAAGATTTTTTCGACTATCAGGAAAAACAAAGAAAAGTAAAAAGAAAGGGACATTGCTTTTGGCTCAAAAGGGCGCCAAGAAGGCGGAAAATTGATCCTTTCTAAAGTCAAGACTAATTAGCAGCGGCTGTTTGACAAAGTCCAGGTGAGAAAAGCCAAAGATTGTCATTTTGCGTACGTGCAAAAAAAAAATTGGATTTTGTTTTTTTAAACAAGAACGATGTAACCACGCCCGAAACAAAGGGGAGAGGATGTTCGATCAATAACAATTGGTCGAATACGATCACGTGACTTGCGGAAGAAAAAGGAAAAATGCTCGATCAGGAACGATTGGTTGAAAAGCGGTCACCTGACATACGAGAGACTAAGAGAGATGGATGTGCGCCGCCCACCAAAGGTACTGCGAGGAAGTGGGGCGAAAACAATAGCGATAATGGAAGACAGAATTAATGCAGTTTTGGAATTATCGAAAAAAACGCCGACGCCGACAGACCCACCCCAGTTTGTTGCGGCGTCAATATAAGCAGGACCCCAGTCGACAGAAATCAGTTGGGTTGGAGTGGAGTTTCAGCTGGACCGCGGGCAGGGATAGAGCCTGAACGCGGCCATCAGAACACTCGCCCCTTTGCGGGCAGAAGAACCCTCAAACAAGAACTTCCAGCCCAAGTAGATGAAGAAGTGTGTCTGAAAGCCTGAGAAGAATTGGAGATGCAGACAAGCCGAAAGTCGATGAGAAGTTAAAGTTCATCCCCGGACGGCAGCGAAAAGAACCCTCAGAACAAGAAGAACTTCCAGCCCAAGTAGATGAAGAAGAAGATTGCCTGAAAGCCTGCATCCAGAAAATTGGAGCTGCAGACAAACCGAAAGTCGATGAGAAGTTAAAGTTCAGCTCCAGACGGCAGTGAGAGAGACCACCTCCAGACGACAGAGAGTTGCGGCTAAAGTTGAAACAAGAAATCTTCCACCAAGTTGAAACAGGAAAACTACTAGCCCAAGCAGACGAAGAAGAAATACAACTCAAGTCGGAGAGAAGAATCAACTGCGAATGATCGATAGAAATTAGCCCCATGTCGAACTTAACCACACTCCGACATACATACATGATTCTAGAAATCAGGTAATTGACATTTTCTATTGTGTGATAGAAGCTTGGTGCCATAGTCCACAATTTAGGTCGGGAAATGAAACACTTTTGTTTTTTATGTAACGGACTTTAAGATATAAAAAGGTTGTTACCCTTTTATCAACAAATTTTGTTTGGTGTCGTGAGTTTTTTTTTATTTGTGTTTTGCCACCCCGTCGGACTCAACTTGAATCGGCCCCGATCCTGCTGGTCCCGTCTGTCTAAGATCTAAACACAGCGTGGGTAGACAGACCGGAGATCGGTATAGTTGCTTTAGTGACCAGGTATTGGAAGCGAGTCAGGAAAGGCGTGGCTGGTGATCATCTGACCAAAGGGTTGGGCGGCACGTTTGGACCCAGGAGGAGCGACCAGGAGGAGCGACGTCACCGTTGGCGCCGTAACCAAAAGGATCCGACACTGGGCCAGGTGTGTAACCGTCACATAGTAAATTAAAAGCAAAAGTATCTAAAATTCACAAAAAATATTAGATTACAGAAAATATTTTCCTAAATTTTTAAGATTACTAAGTACTTAAAAATTATATATAAACGGCGCTCACGTTATATTATTCAATTATTTTTACAAAAAAAACCCCGTTTAGAACAATATTAGATAAACATCGATCTGTCATCAAGTTTTCAATACGTTAACAGCTTAAATAGATAGCTACCACCGCGTCAAAAAATGCATTTCTGTGATATTTTAAACTTAAAGTTAATAATTTCGTTTCGAATCATATTTATTATACTTTAAATCAGCTAATAGTTATCAAATGGAGTTTCAGAAAGTATATTTTATTTTAGAGCAATTTTTAGTAAAGAAATACATTGCGATAAACAACGTCATAAATTAGTGACGACGTCAGATCTTTAGCAAAAAGAAAAAAAAAAAACGACTCCGAGTTAATTTAAATTAGTTTTGAAATAGATCAAAGTATTTTGCTTATTAGAAATATGAAATTTAATCTATTATCTTGAAATTAAAACTAAAATAAAAACTTCAAGAAAAGATTTTTTCATTTAAAAAACACATTTTAAACTTTAGGTATCGCGAATCTTTGGAGGTACCTACTTAAAATATATATTTTTTATCATATATAAAGACATTTTATGTTTACACATTCTTTTTATAGATACAAATATTTAAGTAAATGCCCTGTTTTTAATAAACAGTATTAACAACATTTACCGGCCTGAATATCCGAGAAATTTTCATAGAAAATATCCGTCCTCCGACAGGAATCGAACCTGTATCCAATACGGAACTATCATATAGCCTTTTTGCTTTTTTACCGATTTTTGCCACAGAGGAGCGTTTTGGTTAGCAAGGTCGATTTTACTGTTTTTAAACTACAAACTTGCTAACCAAACGTCCTTTCATAATATATATATATATGTATGCATATATACATGTGTGTATATATGCATATATATATATATATATATATATATATATATATATATATATATATATATATATATATATATATATATATATATATATATATGTGCATATATATATATATATATATATATATATATATATATATATATATATATATATGTAGTATTTGCTTCACCACACAATTCTCAATAAAAAGAAGATAATTATCAAAAACTTGACTATTTATCGAGACGTACAAGCCAAATTGATTCTTCATTTTTTTTTTTTTTAATTGCTTGATTTCCCGTCTAAAAAAGAAAAAAGGCCGAATGCAAAATTTTGGTAGCTAATCTTTTTCCTTCCGGTCAAGAACACGAAACATGAAATCTAATATCATTAATAATTGACCCTTGTTACAAGAGAGAAAAAACAAGATAGTTAAATTGATAGCAAAAACTATTATATATTATGTTGATACTAAATGTTCCTCTGCGCAATATTTTGTAGACAAATCTTAAAAAGTGCCATTGAAGGTTACTCAGCTCACAGATGTTGAAAGACGAAGAAGAGGCTTGTGACGACTTCTTCTTCTTCTTCTTCTTCTTCTTCTTCTTCTTCTTCTTCTTCTTCTTCACGCAAGCCACCAATCTGCCACTGGTTGGCATGCCACTAGCGTTTACCGCTTGAACCCATGTTCACCTCGGTAATGTTACCATCGATGGAACGTTAGAGGTCCACTGGTGGTTCGCTGGTGACTGTCACCAGAGGACAGTTGGCGTTGCCATTGGCGGCTTGGTGTGTTTTTTATCCGTTTGCACCTTCAGTATGTAGGTGATCATCGCTTTCCGTTATTTTTACTTAGCTCTTAGCAATGTTTGTCTTTTTACTACCCTCCCACTCTTCTTCTAGTATTGGTTTCTCACAGTTTGCCTCTGCCTCTCTTGCCTTAAATATATCCTGTTTACAGTATCAAATTTTTCAAAGAACTTTTCCTCATAAACTGTGCCCCAGAAACTTAAACTATCTCTTTCTGATTCTAACTAGAAGTGTCATTTTTATTTCCTTTTCCTTAAAACTTTCTCGTTGTTTACTTGCTTGTTCATTGTATTCTCAGCATCCTTCTGTAGAACTACATCTCTGTTGGGTTATTTCCTCTTCTGAGAGAAAATTGTCTAGCATTCATTGCCATATTGGAGAATTTATAGTACATACCAGTTGAGAAGTCGTGTCTTTGTTTTTTACTTAGATTTTCCTATTTCTTAATACTTTGCTTAGCTTTTTGAAGGAATTTTTTTTTGTTTTACTGCGCCTTCAGATTTTGGTGTCATATTTTCCGCTATCTGTTAAACACTTCCCAGATATTTAAACTTCTACACTTGCTTGATTTTGACATCTCCAATTTATAGCGCGCATCTTGGTGTGTTTCTCTTGCTTAAAATCAAGTATTCAGAGCGAAGAAATATCGTGGAACAAGACGAAACTTGACATATATGAATTTGTGCTGATTCCAGCACCAAATCAGTATTTCAATGGCCAAACATCAGAAAACTGCCACTGGGTCCAGAAGTTAAATTTTTAGCAGTATCCCATGGTCCTAACACTGAAACCACTTTATACAAAACTAATAATGAATTGCTAAAATATTAGCGACAACAATTCAGTAGATGATAGTAATAGGTAAAGAGATTGATATGAACAGACTGAGATAGATAGATAGATAGATAGATAGATAGATAGATAAGAGATAGATAGATAGATGCTAACAAATGGGAAACAGATAGATAGGGCAGGTAGGTAGGTTTATCAATAAATCTGTAGTCTGATATAGCGTTATTAGGTTAATTTTGATTTGAAACTTTCATTGTATAATTTTTGCTATAGGTGATTAATATTCACCACTGAATTAAAACGACTTCCTTGGAAGAAGATGATGTTAAAAAAAAATTATGGTGTAGAATAAATTAATTTTCCATGATTAGACTATAGAATTATCTATCTATCCAACTATCTATCACACTCTTTATATCAATATATATATATATATATATATATATATATATATATATATATGTATATATATATATATATATATATATATATATATATATATATATATATATATATATAATGGAATCCCTTGACGTTAAAAAAAAACCATTTTCACTAACGTCCCCTGCCCACGAAACCATCAAAAATAATTATTAAATATGTCTATTACCCTTCTTCAACGTCCCCCTCCTGCCATAAAACATACAATCCTAGAAAAACTATTACTAATATGCATCACAATCAGTTCCCTTCTACAAGCCAAAAGAAAAATATATAAGACAAATCGATGGTGTATCTATGGGTTCTCCTCTAGGTCCTACGTTCATACATCGAAAAAATTATATTTAATAACCATATAAACAAACCTACTATTTACACCAGATATGTCGACGACATCTTTATAACAACAAAAAACGATACAATTAATCAACTTAAACAAACCTTCGAGGAAAACTCTAAATTAAAATTCACAGTCAAACTAAATATTAACAACAAAATACCATTTCTGGACGTACTCATATACTACAACAACAAAGATACATTCAATACATCAATATTTAAAAAAGCCAACAAGTAAAAAAATGTTTACTCAACTTCCATAGTGAATGTTCAGATAAATATAAAATAGCCCTAATCAAAAACTTAATAGAGCTTTTCACGTCTCATCATCAAGAACAATAAACTTACCAATATAAAAAACAAACACTCAAAACAACATTTCCTAATAATTTAGTCGACCATCATATAAAACACTACCTTTCAAATATACATAATGATAACAAAGAAAAATAGACGAACAACAATAACACAATTAAGCTTTTCTATGTCCAAGCATACATGGGAAATGGTGGAGGAAACATTAAGGGTATTGACATCACACCACCCATTGCAGTCTGGGAGAGTGAAGAGGCTAAAAGTTGAGACAATTCTGATCAAAGAGGATTCCAGCTTTTTGTTCACCCCTCTCTATATAGAGCACTTAAACTAACATTACCGTGGGATATCGGGGTCTCACGATTGGTGCTCTCATAAGAAATGAAATGGACCAAGGGTCAATGGGCGAGGCCGTCGGATGCTGTACATTCTTTTTCATGGAGCAGTTCTTACGCAAGTTAAAGGCGAATCCAGTCCTTCATGGAATTACCCTCCTGGCTTGAACACCTTAAGCCAGGTATTCCGCCTATGTCAGCCCTTTCGTGAAAAGCAGTGCCGAGATTGATGAAATTAAAATTTGTACAGTAGGTATCTAGGAGATGACAAAAATTAAAACAACCGAGACAAGTTCCATGGTCTTGCTTTTGGGTGTGTGGAAGTGGGTCTCTCTTCCGGACCCTTCACTTGGACGGACGGCCCTCTCAAGATACTCGGCGTCTGGTTTGGCCCTGAACTTTAGTTGGAAAAATTGGTTGGAGACCAGAGAAAGACTTCAATTCGTCTGTGGGCTCTGAGGAGGTTTTCCAAAGGGAAGTGTGGAAGTTTGTGCCTCGCACATCTACTCCCATCTTCCAAAATCTCTTGATACTTCCATTCCTGTCCGCCGAGCTAATTTCATTGGTTCGAGTCTGGTTTCACTTCTTTTTTTTTATGGTAGGTCTCCTACGGTGTGTCGGACGGTCTATTGTCTCCACCAGTCTGAGGGCACTTTAGGAATGCCCGATGTTGATTCATCAAAAGACGTTGCGGCTCAAGTTCCTGATCGAATGTGTCAGTAAGATGTGTGTAACCGCCTCTTCCGGAAGGAAGGCGCTAAAAATCATTCCGGTTTTGAGTGCATGAAGGCGAGGAGGAGACCGGCCGTATTCTTCAGGCCGAGTCCTCCTTCTATCGTAGTGTCGACTCGCTCTGAAAAGAATTCACACGGGTTAAGGAAGGCCTCTCAATACCCGACTGATGTCTCGTTAGGCATTATATCGTGTGTTAGTGCGGTGTGGGGTTGTGCGCTGATATACTCTAAGGGATGAGCTCAGTTTGACGAAGGAAGACTTTAGTTCTCTGTGGCCTTGGGCGTCCGGGTGGCGGTGTATCAATTTTATACGCAGCATCATCTCGCCTGGCTGGTGTTGCGGAATGCCCTCTGGGTCGGAAAAAGGCTCTGTTCGGCACAAACATACGTTAAAGTGCGTACGTTGCGGTGAACGCGGTTAAGTCCTTAAAAGACATCTTCCATTGTAGCGTCAGTAAAGCCGTTGTGTAGATTAATTAAAGGTTACATGGTTCGCATCCTGGGCGGAAAGTTCTTTGTCCTCGAGGCCAGTTCCGTTTGTAGCAATGTTGTGCCGCAGTTGCAGAGGAATGAACACTATGTGTTCTTGTGTTTACTTGGCATTTTGGAATTGTATTGAGGTGAGAGGTTTTTCTTCTCAACTGATTTGTTTTTTAAGCAACAGCTTAAAATTAAAATTAGAGCGAAAAGGAGGCGACTCTCTTCATCAAAATTCGGCGAAAGGTGGTTGAGTGTTTTCCGTTTGTCTGTTCTTGAGAGGGGCTAACTTAGAGTGACAAAAAAAGTATTGGTCGCCTCGTTTAAACATTTGTCATTTAGTGTTAGGCTTGTAAGTCTTTTGTTCTTTTTTTTTTTCAAAGTTTCTGGATTTAACTTAGCTAGGTTATATATGGTCATTGGCCCCTTTATTTTGACCCCCCCAAATTTCCTTTGTTTTTTTTACCCCCCCATTTAGGGTGACAGAGATTGCAGTTCTCTGGTTAAACTGTGGAATGTCTTTTTTTTTCTAGTGTGAGATTTCGTTATTGTCATCGTGTTTAAATGTATGAATGCTAGCGAGAGTGATTACAGAATGGATGCATGGAAATCATTTTAATAATTAGTATTTTTTTCCAGTTAACTGTTATCTCTGCCATGATTAGACTGTGGGAGGGGCTGTTCTAACAGTAGTTTTGTTTTGTTTAGTTGTGTAGATAGTTTTATATCATGAACATTGAGATTTATAGTTTTAAAATTTTTATCGACCCAGCCTCCACAAAACTGTACATATGGGTATTAGGTAGTTCTTAGAGTTGCATTATGGTGTATGTGTATGGTGTTGTTGTGTGGATGAGATGTTTTGCTGAAAAGAACAATGTTTGGACGATTGGATCAGTAAGTGAGGCGAGCTAACTTAGAGATAAGACAGGTAAAGGCGAGCCTCCAGTTTTTGGAGGTCGTGGCGTATTTGTACCAATTGTACAATAAATATAACCAAAACATACAGCTGATAATCAAAAGCACTGACAAAACACCATGAACTAGGGTCTTATTTCAACAACTTAGACCCAAATAAAAAAACCTTGCGATAAAAGCAACAAAAACAGAAAAAAAAGATTATTAAAAGGAAAAATTTGATAATCTTTTACAACACATGCCTATATATATATATATATATATATATAACAATGTGTGTGTGTGTGTGTGTGTGTGTGTGTGAAAGTGAAAAGTGTGTGTATATATATATATATATATATATATATAGATAATTATTTATATATTATATGCGCGGTACTTATTAGAAAGCGCTCAATATCAGAGACAGAGCTAACATATTTGTTGGATTGATGTGAGTTTGTATATATAAGGTTTCACGCTTTTGCGATCGTCAACAAACACAATATATATATATATATATATATATGCTCATGAAAAATTATTTCAGTTGAGCTTTCTGGGGGAAGTATATATTTATAAATATATATATTATATATAATAATGCAAAACTCTTCGGTAAATCGAATCGAGTTCTCTCAGTCACTGTGTGTTTATCTAAAAATAAATACCTTAAATATCACCTTCATCCGTGTGCCAACAGCTTAGTGGCAGAATCCCCACTGGCGCCAATAGTCGGGTTTCGATCCTAGCTAGAGGCTACCGGACGTCTAACCACACTGATGAGCTGTGATACAAACTACATTCTGTCTGCGAATGACAATATCTATCTATCTATCTATCTATCTATATATATAATGGTAATAACATGGAGACTTTAATTATACATTTCGATTATAATTCATTCCAACACCCCAAAAACTTAGTCCACCCCACCCTTCAGAGAGCCTTTCACCTTTCTATATCACCCCTCTTAAATTCCCTTCAACTAAATGTCTCCACTGACTGTTAGACTTTGGCCTAAAAACAAATGCTTAAGTATTACTATATTAATACTGACCTTTATTTGAATTAAGATCTCTTTCATTAAATTAATTTGAATCGACCTGGTTTGACCTGATTAAAACAAACAAACAACAAACCTTATCGGTCAATGTAAATACAACCCAATATAAAAATCTAAAAAATTATAGAATAAATTCTCGACTGGGTGTTACCAACCACTAATCCCTTAGCACTTTCTTTTACCCATCTCTTCTCTCTTACCTTCCCTCCCCACTACTAATCTAATGTGTCCGTCCGGTGTATTTTTCTCCATTTACGGAAATTTCGGTCTGAAGAGTTGAACTACTGAGCTTGCAAAAAATAAATTATAAATTATAATCGAAATGAATAATTAAAAAAGTCTCTGTCTTATTATTATCATTATAATGCTTCTGTAGTCTACATTTTAGCTCTCCTGCATTTATGTCCTCCTCAGAAATTATCCCTTCCAGTCCAGTCACAAACTAATATCTAATATGATAACAGTTTCTTTTCGCACTTCTCGCTTGTGTTTATCCCTTCCGGTTTGGATGCTTTCCTGCCACAAGTTAATCTACAAAAGATTAAAAATGCAATGTCAATCAGTATCTATTGATCATTCTTTTTCTCTTCCTTGTTCATTATTAGTATTCCGGTTCCTAATTCTTCCACACCTTCTTTAACATAGTGTGACTTAGTGGTTTTATCGCCTTGCATAGGGTGATATCGATTTTACACACACACACACACACACACACACACACACACACACAATTTTACACATATATATATATATATATCTATATATATAATCTTTAAAAATCTCTCTCTAGACGAAAAATCCCGCACACTTTATCCTCCTACATTTAGTACACATATATATATATATATATATATATATATATATATATATATATATATATATATATATACGTGTGTACGTCTGTCTTGCCGGGTCTCTTGAAAAATATTTGTTGTTCAAAATAAATGCTAATATCACCATTAAACTGCATACATATGTACTTTTGCAGAAGGATTGATATGTGCAGATTGACACCCACACACACACACACACATTTATATATATATATATATATATATATATATATATATATATATTGTTATGGGGGGTTTTAAATGAGAGACGTGACAGAAAAAAGGCAGACAAATGAAAGATTAACAGATAATATATATATATATATATATATATTATTATGTATGTGGTGTATGTATGTATATATATATATGAGAGAGAGAGGGCAAAAGAGGATAGATAATGATGTTTCAGATAGAGATAGGTTAAGAGGAAGTCCTTGTCTGAAGTCCTCAAAGAGACAATAATGGTAGAATGTAAAAGCGAAGAAAGAAAGAAGGTATATGCGATGAGTAACGAAACAAATTGCGGAAAAGCTTAATTAATAAAAGATGAATAACTTCATCGTAAATTCCTCTGCTCAATTTGTTGAAACTGTTGAATATCAATAAGTGCCAATCTGATAATATCTTAGATTGTTATCATCTTAACGTTTCATATTTAATTTCCTTGTTTTTTCTTTTCCTGTTTTTCTCTTCAGACTCAATTCAGTGCGTGTCTTCGGTTTATTTTGAAATAAATTTATCAGACATATTCTTCATTATTCTGAGATATTCTCCTCTCGATAAAATTAATTAATACGGCACATGGCCAAGTGACGGAATAAAGTGTATTTATTTTTCTTTAGAAATCAACATTGACATTAATCAGCGGGTCGAATAGCAACTTTTAACACTGGTAAGAAATACACAACTATCTGCCGGGCAAAGCTACAAACATTTTAAAAGTTTAAAATGAATCATGACCATAATAAAATAAGATGATCTTGATGTTTTAATCATTCAAACCTTACAAAGGATAATAAATTAGGGTGAACAGTGACTGTCCACGTCCTGAATTGATACAGCACACATAAGAAGCTCTTTAAAAATTGAAAAACTTGTCCGCTTTTAAATCAGAATTGAAATACTGATTTTGACCAGGTTTGAACATTATTATTTCATCTATCTATCTATCTATCTATCTATCTATCTCAGTGCAGTGAATATTCGTGTTGGTCATTATAAACTAAAACTTACCATTAAGTTTGTATTTCTTATACTATTTTTCAATTGGAACTTGGCTCTCCGATTAATAATTTCGAACCATTATCCATTACACCAAAGGGAACATTTAATTCCTGGAGCAATAAATTCTCAAACGGTCACCCATCTAAACTTTACAGACCAGTTTTTGTTGTTTAACTTCGGTGATCATTACGAAGAAACAATTTGAGCTCAATGGTTCTACAGAAGGATGCTGAGAATACTATGGACTGAACAAGTGAGCAACAACGAAGTTTTTGGAAAAATTATAAAAAGATACATATTTAGAAGCAAAAAATATATATATATATATATGATTTTGAGGCTACATTTAAATATCTTGCTGACTTTATGTAAATTATTCACACTTTTAAATCAAATCACACACCTCAGATATACAGATTTTCTTGTTTCCAAACACTAAATGAGAGGAAAGAAATGGGAAAATTCTTTAGATACAAGGGAAAGGAATACTAAACTGTTATGTAAGATTTGTCCCCCCGTATAGGGACAATACTGAACGATCTCTTCAAAAATGATTTGGAGACTTGAAAGCAACAGGAAAGTGGTTCTACATAAGGATGCTGAGGATACCGTGGACCAGAACTTGTATGTAACGACGAAGTTTTGGAGAAAATGGAAACAAAATATAAATAATATAGATAACATCAACAGTTGAAGTTTCTGGGACATATAAGGAAAAAGAAAGGCTTGTAAAATCTGATACTCACAAGGCAGATTAAGAACAAGACAGACAGGAAAACAATGCTTAACATAATGAGCTTGAGTAAATGAATGGCGGAACAGGGTTTAGAAGAAATAACAGAAAGTCAAAGTTCATTAAGAGCTTCAAAACAGGAAGTTGTGAGAGCCATGATCGCTTATATCCTGAAGAAGAATGTTCGGTCATTTAAATTAGAAGTATAAAAAATGATTCTGTATCTAATATTTAATGAAATTGTTTAAAAATAACTTTGAATTCATATAAACTGACGTACCAATAGACATAGGCTAGATTCGCCTTGTATCGCGTAGAACATCCTCCAGCCGACAAGTACAGTAATTCGACGTGACATCAATTGTTGGTAAAAGGCGGAGAGATTTTCAGTCACTAAGACTTAGTTCAAGTCCACAGTTAGAAGATATAGAAGGTCAGGATGGCCGGACGAATAGATGTCCACCCCAACCGATAGATGCTCAATTGGACTCAAATGAAAGAAAAGGAAAAGATACCATTTATCTATATTTTTTATCAAGTCCCTTAAGTCAACGTTGAAGAATATAAAAATATGTGCATTATCATGTTGGAAGAACCCATAATTTTTTTTTCTATACTGAGTTCACCGTAGAATATAGATGTCAAATCTTTCCCCAATTTAAAAATTAGAATTTCAGATTCGTTCATCAATCACTATCATGCTCTGTTCAATTTTGATAATTCGCGTTATATCTTAATCAGATTTTCTTGTGTTCACTCACTTGTTTTCAGAGGACAACTGATAATATTTCTAGGCATTTCCACCAATATTTGTTGTATATTACTCTGACTTTTGGTAAATCAATGTAAATATTAAATGTCGTTGAATAACAGAGACTATAAATATAGTAAAAAAAAAAAAAGGAAATGGTCGTGATATAGAGAAAATGGCGGATATTGATTTTGGGATATCCCCAAATTGATGATATTGATCATGATACAGCGACGAATAATAAAACGAAATGAGAATATTGTACTCCTCATTACTGAAGTATATAGGTATTTTTTTATCAGTCACTAAGGTTGGAATTTATAACTTAAATAATAAAAAAAAAGCCATACAGGATTTCGAAAACTAATTTTCTAGTCACTTACAAGTTTATAAAAATGTAATATTCTAAGGTAATAAAGCCACTAAGACACAAAGTAGTTGCTGAGTGGGAAAAGAATAAGAAAAAAAAAACATTATGATGGAGCGAAAACAATAAAAAGAAGATAGTCGATAACTACTAACATTGCATTTAAATTTTCTGCCACCATTTGACTGGAAAACAAGAAGCCGGAAGAGAGTTCCACAGACTAAGAAGGTGCGAAAAGAAATTGTTAACAAAAATTTACATTACATCTAAACATTTCAACTGTAAAATGATGAGACCTTGCCGCCAATTTAATACTAACGCTTTTCGTCATAAAGTTAATGTTTATAGAGGAAAGTGCAGAACAATTACCATGAAATTATCTATAGGAAAAGTAAGGAAACTACATTATGGCAGCAAAGAAAACTGACTTAAATCGAGATGCCAAGTCAAAATAAAATAATTTGCTGATATAGCTTCTTCAGACCATTTTGGCAGCAATATTCAAAAACATGGACGAAAAAGTAATTTAATTCCAAAAATCTATTTAATTCTGAGCAAAATTAGTAAATTTCGTATCTTTTTCCAGTAACACTATTCAGGAGAATCGAGCCCGTGGCATAAAGTTTATGTTTCTAACGATAATTTTAAGCAAGTCAGTTAACAAATAACGTAACATTTTTTTTTACCCAATTTCCTAGCATTTGACCTTGTGCAATACTAAGTTCAAGTTCGTCCACCAGATTAAAGAACACAGCGTTTAAGTTATATTTTAAACCTCAGGTAAAAGTTGTTTTATTTTAAATTGTTCTTTGTTTTATTATCTTTTGTTCTCACAATCGGTTTGGAGTAACAGAGACTCGTGTCCAAACCATAAAAAAGAACAATTTTTTAAATCATTTCCAATGAAATGATTAATTCTTGACCAATAGGCACGATGGAATTTGAAATAGTATTAATTTTAATAGAAATGTTCTTGATGAATGATTTATTTGTAATAAATAGCGCACTAAGATTAATAATTACATCATTTTTCTCTATGTGAAAATAAATGAAACAATGATGAAATAAAACATACTCATGGATCAAAACTCTACCAGATTTAATACATATGAAAAAAATATATATATTAAGTCGGATAATAATAATTGTAAAATGTAAGTTGTTATTTTTTATATATATAAATATTAAAACATTGTTATTATACTATCTTTGGTTTTCATAAAATTAACAAACAAAAAAAAGTTAAATTATATCAATATTGTTTTTATTCTTTCTTTGGTTTCTGCATATATATAGAGGTGAATGAAAAAAAAAAAAAAAATAGTTAGAAACAAATTGATTCATTATTCTTATGTTAGAAAGAACACCAAGTCAAAAATTTTGTTGACAACAATAATTCGATTGTAGCATGTTTAGACTCCCAGATGGTCCTGCAAAAAGCGAATAACAATACTATTCAAGTGTCACTGGAAAAACAAAACGAAAACTGGGACAAATATGTTCCAATGGCCCCGATTTTTAATCAATTATTGCTAGTTTTTCGCATATTTATTATTAAAAAAATTAAAATAAACGTTATTTATTATAAAATTTGATATCGATTTTGCATCTATTTGGTTCAATTTATCAAATTACAATACCAGTTTATTTTTTTAAATTAATTTTAAAAGATGTTTTTTTTTTGTTTAAAGAGTGAGTTTAAGAATACATTAGACCACGTAATTCATAACATTGACTGGAATCTTTTTTTTATCTCTTTTTTTTTTATTTTATTGCAAAATGTAGAATCCTTTCTTGTGTATTTTCTATAACAAATAATCTGTTCGATTAAATGATTGTTTAGAACCCGCAGAGGCTCATGTTAAAACGTAATCCCTGTGATATCAATAAACTGCAGATAAGTTAATAACAAAATCAAATATTTTACATGAAAATTTTAAAACTTTGAACCAACAAAAAAAACTAACTTTAAATTTTAAGAATATTTCAACTCAAATAAAACTTTTGCATAAATTTTGTTGTTTGCTGAAATTTTGATTTTATTTATGTTAGAACAAATTTTAAGAGAAAAACACGTTATTTTATATTTATTATATATATATATATATATATATATATATATATAAATATATATATATATATATATATATCAATAATTCATTGATTGTTCTTTTAATTTTTGTTTTGAATACTTAACATTCTACATTTTTTTGACCGGAATTTAGCATCTGTTGTTCATTGGTTTTAGTTGTCTTTAAGTCAAACACATTCCAAATTTTCTTTTTTAAAAACAAAGAAATGGAAAAATAGCTCGGTTGCCAAAATTTTTGAAAATTATTTAAATGAGTGATTTGAAAATTTCTTCAAAAGACCAATTTCTATAAACATGATATCCATATGTAATTATTTAAATTATCTGTATATACATTAAAAGATTCCAAAAATTTTTCATTAAATTATTTTTTTTTATTTTTTTTATCTTATATACGGTATCTGTTATAAGACCTTCTTTGTTTTATATATTGGGATGATACAGTATATAATAATATAGAAAAAAAAATTTTTTCATTGTAAATGAACATTTACCATTACTACCAGTTGAAATTTATAAATAAATCTTTGAAAACAGTTTTCATCAAAATATATATTTTTAAAGTCCAATATGTTATCATTCTGTTTGTAATGACATGAGTTTTCCTCTATAATTTTTTTTTAACTGGTCTGGTTTATTGTTTGTTACATATTATATATTTCATAATATTGATTATATATTATAAACATATGAATTCTCTTTATTTGTATGGGTAAATTTAGGACAGATTTATTTTATATTTTATGTTTTTGAAGTTTACCATATAAAAAATGGCAACCTATAAAATTAAAATTTGTTCGTCAGGAAATGTATCGTAAACCGACATTTCACCCAATTGTATTTTTCACATAAAACTGATAAAATTAGATGTCTAATGGTTTTGTATATTTTGTTGTGACTAGTGAATGAAATTCAATTTTCATTGGAAAACATTTCAAAAGCAATATAAACTTACATTAACATTGTAAATTATAGAAATTTATGTTGATATATTCTCTCTCAGATGTGGTACCGAGGTTATAGAACCGCATCATGAATTTACGACCATGCGTCTGCTATTCTGCGACCGTTATCATCGCATAGCAATCTTCTGTCAACATAACAGAATATCATCTTTGATGGTGAATATCTTTGTTTAAATATCCATACAACCACCCTGAATGGCTCATGTGGCCGAAAGCTTAGATCAAAAACAATTTTAATAAAAAAATATCCAAATATTGGACAATTTTTGTCTTTATTTTCTCCACAAATTAAAGCAACCATACAAAGTTTTAGAACAGCTCATAATCAAACATAATAGATATTCATTGTCTGTTATATTTAACAATATATCTTGAATAGTATCTTTAAATAAAATATATGTTTATGTATAATATTATTTATATATATATATATATATATATATATTTATATATATACATAAAAATAAAACTAATGAAAAGAAAATATTTTATTGTATAATTTTTTTTCCATTAAAATAAAACACAAAAACCTCAGATCCGTTATGAATGAATTGATCCTTTTCATATAAATTTCTTATTTATTAAAAAAACAATGTTTTCGATGCCTGTTCAATTTTAAAAAAAAAAATGTTTTTCTTCTTTTCTAATTTTTTTTGACAAATGATTCATTATTTGTTTAATTGATAGACGTATTTGATATTTAAATTCTGTCATGTGTTTAAACACGGTTAAAAATTTTTAAAAAATTGAACAATTTTTTCATTTTACTTTTCTAAAAAGTTTAGTAAAATAATTTGTTCACAATATTTTTGGTTTGATAAAATAAAAAAAGTAATTTTTTATAAATTTTTTAATTCTACTATTTTTAATCTTTTGTTTCATTTTCTTATTTGGATACAATTCATAACATTTAGATTTGAACTTTTAAAGAATTCACTTGTAAGATTTTGATTTATTCTATTTTGTATGTAAAAATAATTTGGTAAAAATTTTTAAATATCAATTCATTCATAAATAATTATTTTTATTTGTTTTTTTTTAAATTTCTAATTTTAAAATCAAAACAATAAAAAGTTTAAATAATTCATGTATTTTAAATTGAAGTTGCAAAAAAATATAAAATAAAAATAAATATAATATTTTATTTTTATTTGAAATCTGACCTTTTTCTTAATCATGAACTTTGAATACGTAAAGTGGATCAGTATTTTCAAAAAATCTTTTAATGTTTTTTTTTTTGTTAATTTTAAAAGTAAAAATTGAATAAAAAAAACAAAATTTATCATATTTGTTTTGATCTTGAATATAAAATATCATCTTGTTTGCATAAAAAAATATTCCATTTAGGAATACAATGGGTTAAAGAGCTTGAATGTTCTTTAATGCTTAAAAAAAATCTGTAAAATTCATTTTTTCTATTCTACCACATTTATTAAAAAGTTATTTCCATGAATTCCTTAAAAAAAGAAACTGTATTTGATAAAAAGACACACAAACTTCACAATTTTCAAAAACAAAACAAATAATTGTCTTGAAAAACAAAGTTTTTAAAGTGGTTTGGGTGTGAGGAAAACCTAAAGAATTTTTAATTATTTTTTCTTTTCTTTTCCTTTTTTTTTATTCTTCTGTGGTATTTTAAATTTATTGATTAAAATTTGTTTCTCTTTGTTTTTTGAATTTTGTCGATTCTTTTAGAATTTTAAGAAATGACCTTTGTTTTAATTAAAAATTTGGAATTTGAAAAATCTTTTGAAAAAAAAAAAAAATAAATAAAAACTTTTTTTAGATGTAAAGAATCGTTTTTTTAATCCATTTTAGAGATGATCAAAATTATTAAAATAAAAAATGATTTTAATTTTTTTCAAAAACTATTCAAATTTCAAGTCAAATAATTAATTTTTTTTTTAAAGAAAAAGAAATTTTTTTTTTATTTAATTTTTTTTTTTTTTAGAAAAACTTAAATTTTTTCATTTTTTTTGTGATTTAGTGAATAGTTAAAAAGCACAAGGCTTTGAGGAATGCAAATCATGTTTTTTTTTTTTAATTGGACCCCCTTTACCTGAAAATCAGCTCTGAATTGTAACATACAAAACTCAATAAAACAAAGATATTATTTAATTTTAAATGCTTTTATTTGCTTTTAGTTGTTTTTATGAATATGGACAATATTTTCTGAAAGCAAAAAAATTTTTTCGATGAAAAAATGAATTTTTAATACAATTATTTGTTATTTTTTAATTATAATAGATTTTTACATTTAAGTTGTTAAAATATTATAAAATTAGTTAAAAGCCGCATCTGGTTTCCTAAGTGTCCTTAGATGTAATTTTTTTTAGATAGATTATAAATTGTATCATTTTGACTAATCAGAAGACCCGCAGTAATTAAGAAATGTAATTTTATGTTTATAATCAGGCTGTAATTATAAAGTACAGAAGACCAACCAGAATACAATTAAGTTGCATTATTTGAGTTAAGCATTGTTCTCCGCTGTTAAAGGCCTTTTACTTTTGGGAAACACGTGGGAGAAGTTAATTTGATTTTTCAATTTCAACTGAAAAGGGTACCTACAAGTATCAGTATCATCTTATGAAATTTATATGATCTTATTTTTTATATTAATCTCAGTTATGACATTTTTCCATGAATGAAATATCAAAATTAATAATAAAATGAATGGAAATACAAATAACACATTAAAATGTAATAAATGTACATAAAATTATAGTATTTTATGTACACTTCTGATAAAATTTCATAAGAAAGGTACCTATAAATTAATTAGATACCTTTTTTATGAAATTTAATCTCACTCTTAACAGTCTTATTTTAATTTTTTTTATATTTTTTCCATAAAGCATCATAAACGTAAAGGTGAAAGCTAAGCAAAAAAAAAAAAAAAAAAAAATTAGAGCACTGAAAGTTTTCCTTAAAAATAATGAGGTAAATAATTTGTTCACTTAAATGTAAATAATTTCACTTCTCTCCTTCTGTAGAACAAATTATCCTCATGTAATCCGTCAATGTGTCATTCATCACCTGTCAAGTGACGCGAAAGTTTATGACCTGCTTTGTTTTATTTTCAAATTACATCTTTTCAACACAGAAACTAAATAATCTTGGTTCAAAATATTTTAAATAAACATAATTTTCTGATTTTCTTAAAATAAGTTTTGAAAAAATGATAATTGATTTTTAAAAGAATTTCAAACTGAGATTTTCATTTTTTTATAAAATGGAAAAAATGGTTGACATGATTGATTATCTGTCAATTTTGCTGGCTCAAAAAAAAACAAAAAAATATTTTTAACAAAAATTTTGGACATGCTAAGAACGATTAAAAAATGTAAAAAATACCCCAAAAATACTTTGATCTTTCCTCTTAATAATAACAAACATTTAGATGATAAAATTTTGTTTTTTGTCAAGTTTGGCATCTTTTTTCATCATGCTATGCTCTTTTTAGTGATCTCATGGAGGTACCTATTTTAAAAGTTAATGTCAGATGGTGTTAAATCTTTCAAATTTAAATTTCATTCTTTTCCCCAAATTTATTTATCAAGAACTGAAACCAAAAATTTAACATTGCATGCATTATTACTTTATTTTTTTGTAAAAAGGTAATAGGATTTAAGAAAAAACATTGGGCTTTTAACAACACAATATTTGTTTCTTTACCAATGTATGCTTTAGAAGCAACTATTTTAAAATTGAACTGAAAATGTACCTCAAAATTTAGAGGAACGAGACTGTATGCCAAGTTTTACATTTTGGTGGTATTTTTTAAACTAGATGCCTTGCAGATTAGTGGAAAAAAGTTTCATATTCTTATTTATTAATTTATTTTTTTTAATTATGAAACTTGGAAAACACTACTTCTGAAATCAATTTTTTTTTTTTGTCAAACAAGACACCCAGATAATCTCTGGAATTGTAAAATAAAAAAAATGCAATAAAAGACATTTAATTAGAAAAGCTTTTAATTGCTTTTAGAATAAAATATATTATGGACCCTATTTTCTTAAAAAAAAATTTTCATTAATAATTAATTTTTTTCAACAACTGTTTTCAGTTTTTTAAAATTTTAATTAGAATAATTTTTTGTAAACTTTTAAAATTCTATATCAATTTGTAGCCATCAAGTGGTGATATTAAATTAATACTGTATTTACTCATCATAAATGAAAAAGTGTACTAAATTCAATGACCACCCAGTATTTTAAAAAGAATTTAATTTTTTTTTTTATGAGATTATGAACATGGTAATTTTTGTAAATATAGACATTCATACACATTACCATAAAATAAGTAAATTTAATGTTTAAAAAAATAATTTAATATTTTCTCAATTAGTTTCTTTGTAAGTAAGATTATAAACCAAAGTACCTAAAATTTTTATAAGATATTAGAATGCTATAAATATTTAAAATTTTAAGATTACTGTTTAGTTAGAAAAATTATATCAAAAAAGTGTTCACATTGTATTCATGTAATTTCATTTCTATTATGTTACCTATTTAAATTTTCCAAACATTAGGCTGTCAATACATGATTCATGTCAAAAAAACACCCTTCCATCTTAAAATAGATGCTTTTCTACAATATCTTAAACTAAAATGTTTCAATTCAAATTAATTAAACTTTTTCAGCTAATTTTTTTGATAACATTTCAGAAAAGTATATTTTATTTTTGAAATTTTTTTTTCAATAAAATATAATTAATTTTGACTGAATTTCTGATGAGTTATATTATTTACACTATTTATATTTGAACTATTTTCTTCATCTTTGTTGATTTTATCAAATTTCAGCCATTGTATCCTCTGGCCTTCATCAGGTGTATATCTTTAATCTACAGGCATAGACTATTCTCATTCCACTGCTCATGTCTAGGGATATCATCTAGTTTATTTAAAAAAAAAAAAAAAAAAAAAAAAAAATAAAAGAAAAAAAAAAAATTCCAAACAATGTAAATTTGGTTTGAAATATAACAAAACATTTTGCTTATTAGGAATATTAAATTCAATCTCTTGAAATTAAAACTAAAATTACAGCTTCAAGTAATATTTTCATTTTTAAAATGGATTTTAAACCTTGAATCACTTTATTTTTTTTTTTGGTACCTAACTTAAATAGACTGATCCACACAAAAAAAATTAGGGAAAAAATTTTTAAGGAAATAATATTTGTAGATTAGCATACTTTAGGCCATCCTTAGGCTGTGACACACGTTTGAATTGAAAAATAAGGATTCTTTTATGATTTTAGAAGGGTTGGGGATCATTCTGTTATCGATATAGTACAAAATTTTTCCCTTACTTTTTTTCAGAAAGGTTGAACTTTTACAGACAAAAGAAAAAGTGAAAAATGAGTAAAATAAAAAATAGATTTTTTACTAATTCTCAAATTTATTTTACATAGATTTCAACTTTTAGACATTTTATTTTTATCCCACCGAGATTATAAGAGTTTGAAAAGTAAAATTTAATTTTTATTTACGGAAAAAAAAAAAAATAATAAATGCAATAATATTCCAATATACTTCGAATACTATTTTTCGTTTTATTTTGGATCGTAAGGAGGGTTTATGTGTCCCTTTCAAGAAATTTATGTCCGATGCAAAATAGATAAAGTGCTTGATGAAAAAAAAAAATCGTTTGAAACGCTAAATTGATTACACCTAACTTTTGAAGGAGATTCATAAACCTTCCTTTTCGATAAGTTTAACATTTTTTATAAATAAAAATAAAACGAAGAATAAAGTTATCGTTTGAACCTAAAATTTATTCAACTATTTTTTTTCATTTTTAGTTGTATTTTTTTAAAAACATTCGAAATGCGCTGACTATATTTTATTTTTTATTACTAAAAATCTAAAATGATTCGGGCTTTAAATTAAGTTAGACAACAAACCATCGTTCTTCGATAATTCTTTGAATGGCCTTCCCTTAAGGCTTATTTGCAGCATTTTCTAACTTGATATTTCCTCAAGAAATAAATTTTTTTTTTTAATTTGTTTAAAAATAAATAAATAAAATTTAACCATTTTTGGTTTTGCAAAAAAAAAAAAAAAAGGAAACAACTTTGAAAAAATAGCTAAAGATGTCTTTTTTTTTTTGATCTTGCCTCTTTTTTGAGACATTTGATTGCACAACAGAAAAATTTTCGACAAAAAAAAATAAATAAAAAAATAAATAAATAAATAAAGGACACTTGCAGTTGGGATCCTCGACAAATGGGCCGATATTTCGTTTCCTGGTACAAAAGAAGCAAATGAAATCGACTTCGCATACATAAAACCTAGAGTCAAACAGAAGAGAATTCCTGGGTGCCTTATTATTGTGATGCAATTTGTCAAATGGACTTTGGACTAATGAATTCGATTCTCACCGTGTTTCCCGTAAAGGGGGTGGGGCTAAAAAATTTAAGAGTAAACAGCAATTTAAGTGATTTCTCCTAATTTGCTTGTAAAATTTACGATCATTTTCCAATGAAATGAAGAAAATTAAACTTTTTATTTCATTTTTTTACAAAAACAAAACACATCCACAGTATTAAACCATAGTTAAAATATATTATATATATCAAACACCGTATTTTGTTTGACTCAAACGCACATGGGTGAAAGTCCTATTTTTACGGAAACGTTGAAGTGAAGATATTTGCTAAATAAATTCTATGAATTAAATATCAAAACGGGGAATCCAACTTTAAGAAATCTGATAATTCTCAGATTAAATTGGCTAGTTTTTAAATTTTATTCAACACAAATGATGAGAAATAAAACTACGTGGGAAGTTTCTTTTTTTCTGTAAAAATACATTTCATTGAAATTTAATTTCTAACTATTTTTTTTTTTATTGTATCCTATTAAAAAAAAAATTTCAACAGGTTTACTTTCTTAATAGTAGCCAAAAAACAAAACCAGTTCACAAGACCACCACTGATCTTTTAATAACGTGAAGATATTATGCAAAATTTAACACATGATCAGGTTTTGCCGTTTTCGTTTGGGAGTACGGTCATCATATCTTTAACGAAGTAAAAAAGAGTTTTACTAAACTGAAATATTTATTTTTTTTTTGAGATTGGGGAGGGGAAATCAATCGTAGTTTAGGTTGAATTGTTTTAAATGACGCTGGCAGATTCTTATGGAATATTGTTATTTATTCTTAAATTTCTTTAAGAAATTCATCTAGAAGTGAATCGACTACGCAAAAAAAGAAATTTCCCACGCAATAGAATCAATAGTCTTTTTATTTTCAATTTTTTTTTTACCGACTATGTTGTGTAAATAAGTCTGCTTAAACCACGCCCCAACAATTTTAAAAAATTGTCGTTACAGATGCATATTTTTTAGTTATAGTTTTAAAAACGACCTGGAAAAAAAAAAACAAAAAAAACTTCTAATATTTTTTTATTCACATAAGAACATAAACCCTACTAAGAAGAATATAGGAGCCAGTGGTTGTTAAAAAGAGATTTATCCAGACTGTAAAAGTTAAAAACTGATATTTTAAATTAATACAAAAGAAATATTTTATATATATATATATATATATATATATATATATATATATTAAAAGGTTATAAAACTAAAACCTTCTAAAATTAAGTTCCCCCTTTCCTTTTATTCTTTACATATTTTTTTTTTTTTTTTTCTATGTCATGATACATAGAGTTGGATTTTAATTACATTAATAGAATTTATTTAAATTTTCATTTTTTTCTTTTAGCTTTAAAAGTTTTTCTATCTTTAACTAAAAAAGTTTTCAACAATTTTTCACTCCAATCTGTTTCTGAACGACCTAACAGCTTATGTGCATTGGAGAGAGATTTTCACCACCTAAATTGGGTTTGTGGTGTGGTGATAAAAATCTAAAGATTGGTTGCTAGTAGATGATTTAATCACTAAACAGAACAAAGCTGGGTGTTCGACAACCATTGACTAAATATTTCCCTTTCGATGAAATTTAGAAAAAAAAAATGTGTGATTTGTACAATTTCGCCGTTGCATTGTACTTGAATGACACCTAAGTAAGACCATAATTCCAAGGAAACCAGGTCCACAACTGATTCTTTTTCATGGAGGGTTTTTCTTGTACAATAAAGTGTCTTCGACCTAACACTCCTAAAGATCTCTGAGGCTGACATTGTCCGAACTGAAAATGATAATTAAAAAATGCAGATACTAAAACAAGTGCAACACTCTGAAAGGTGATCCAGTACGTCAATTGATATATATATAAGTGGGAAATATATATATATATGTATATATATAAATATATATAAACCTAATTGGCCTTTATTTGTCAGGGTAATGTCAATTCCCTTTATTTCAAAAGAAGTTTAACCTGTTTTTTTGTGTAGCTCCCAAATTTATCTTCACTTATTTGTGTTATATATAGCTACTCGCTTCATAAGACGGCAAAATACAAATCTCTCAGGCCTGACCTCCAAACGTGAACTAGGTTAAAATGGAACCATCATAATCTAGACAATACACACACCATGCTAATGGTGAAGCGTCAAAAAAATTAAACCCATGGTGGTGGAAGAAAAAACTATGAACACTGTCACAATGGATTGGCCGTATTCGCTAATTACGAATATTTTTCAGGAGTTGCTGCATTTATATCGCGTTTACGTTACCAGCAAATTTTTTTTAGGGGGGAGAAATGGAATTCACTGAAAGGGCGGGGAATGAAAATTAATTAGAGGTTTTCTACAAAAAAAGTCCCTGAAAGGTCTCCCTTCACATACAAATTTATACAATAAAAAATTAACAGAAGTAACTTGTCCGTCAAACCCAGGAATGATATATATCTTAAGAAAGAAATCTGAATAGATGAAATACAAAGCTGATAAAAAATAATTCTGAAGCAATACAATTAAATATTTTTCAGCTCTTTGATGGATCATACATAATTCCACTTAAAATGATGAGTGGTTATTATTATATAGTCATTTTATTTGGCCCATTTTTCCAAAACAAATAAAAAAAAACAAAATGAACATGTGGATTCAAGTTATTTTTCTGAACTATTTTCTTCTATTTTTCTCTTTAAATTCTTTTTTTTTTCTGTATTACCATTAAATTTTCACGAATTTTTTCTATAAAAAAAAATCATTTCTATAGTTCTTATTTGAATTTTTTTATTGTTAAGACATTTTAATTTTTTGTATATGGTTTTCTTTTTCCACTTCTTCACTTTTTTATGCCATTTCAACCAGAGTACCCTTTCAATTCTACTTAGCATTGTCAAATCCTCCTCCAAACCCTTTTTTCTTTTTTTTGGCCCCAAAAAAGGGGGAAATGAAACATATTTTTAAAAAAACTTTTTTTAAATGCTAAAAGGTTATTTTTTTTAAAAAAACATTTTTTTCAAAATTTATATTTTTTTTTTATTTTAAAAATTTTAAAAATTTAAAAATTTTTTTTTTTTTTTTAAAAATTTAAATTGCCCGGGAAAAATTTAAAAAAAAAAAAGGGGTTTTAATTTTATTGAAGAAAAAAGCAAATTTAAAAAATTTTTTATTTTTTTTAAAAAAAATTGCTTTTTTTCCCTTAAAAAAATTTTAAAAAAAAATTTTATTTAAAAAATTTAAATTTAAAAAAAAAAAAGGGGTAAATTTTTTGGAAAAATTTAATTTTTTTTTAATTTTAAAACTTATTATTTTTTACCCCAAAAAAAAAAAAACCCCCCAAATTTTTAAAATTAAAATTTTTTTTTTGGGGAAAATTTGTTAAAAAAAAAAAATTTTTTTAAAAAATTTCCCCCCTTTTTTTGGGCGAATATTTTAAAAAAATAAAATTTTTAAAATAATTTTATATTTAAAAAAAATTTTTTTAAAAAAAAGAAACTTTTAGAATTTGTTTTTTAAAGGGGAAAAGAGGCCGGGCAAAAATTTTTTTTTAAAAAAAAAAAAAAATTTTTTTTAAAATTTTTTTTTTTTTTTTTTTTCCCCCCCTTTACCAAAAAAAAAGGGGGTTTGTTTTTAAAAAAAAATTTTTAGTTAAATAAAATTTGAAATTAATTTTCTTTTTTTTAAAAAAATTTTTCCCTTTTTAAAATTTTTTAAAAATTTTAAAAATTGGAATAAAAAAATTTGGGTTTTTTTTTTAAAAAAATTTGGGCCTTTTTTTTAAAAAATTTTCTTCTTTTTTTAAAAAATACCAAAAAATTTCCCCGGGGGGTTTTTCAATTTTTTAAATTAAAAAAAAAGGGTTTTAAAAAAAATTTTGGGGTTTTTTTTAAAGGTTGAAATTTTTTA
>CAHIKZ030003839.1:40000-113732 GCA_903632075.3 Acanthosepion pharaonis | reverse complement strand
TTTCTTCTGACTATTCATGACTCCCATTCCTTCTCTGTTTATTTTTCTCTCCTTCTTCATTTTCCCTTCCTCTGTCATTTATCATTTTTATTTTTATTAACTGCTGTACCTTCTTTTGCTCATAGCCTATTTTATTATCTTACCTAATTTATTTCAGTTACTTCTATATTGTTTCTCTGACATATGACTTCCACATTTAGCATCTCCTCTTCCCAGTACATCTTTATTACACTTTCAAAATAATAAATATAATCATACTAGAGTATATGATACTGATATTGTACTTCCAAACCTGCTGTAATGTTTATGCACCAATTTTGTATAATCAATGTTGCAAGCATTTTAACATAATGTGCCTTCAATCTTATATCTTTAATTGTCTTCAATAACCTTCAATATTTAAACAAAAAAACACATCTTAAATTCAAGAAAGTATTTTAGTAGTATTTCTCTCTCTCTCTCTTTTTGTATATCATAAAAAATATATTCATGTCTTATTTTTAATTTACAATATTTATTAGAGATATTTGTTAGAGCTTATCCAGCATGGTCACATGGTAAACTCAACAAAAAATAAATATAACTGGATTTCTTTTACTATTTCTTTAATTCTTGCACTCTATCAAGTGTTTATATTTTACTTACATAATTTCTCCGACTTTCAATTTTCAGTAGGAAAAATATTACATTAAGCGGAGGAATAATCTTGAAAAAGAAAGCATAATTTAAAATAAGTAATAAAATAAAATGAGATTTTATGTTGATGGTAGCAAAATAAGTTTTATTGCTTTTTCAAAACCTTAAACAGTGTTTTGCTCTGTCTGCACACACTACTGGTTCTTTTTTATCATAAAATTGACAAAAACAGTTGCAATTTGAATGCTTCTATCATGGCTTCTTTTTAACAGTTATAATAAATATTGACCCAAAATAAGATTGGAGTTGCTTGTAAATGAGATTGAAAACCCTTTTTCACTTTCAAATACAAATCCCTGGCCTATTTTAATACATGCTCTAGTAGTACCCTATGTTTTGAACCCATCATGTTAAAAAATATGCCCCCATGTCCTTTCCAACCTGCAAAATAATGTCATTGTTAAGTTTAACACATTAATAAGGGGTGGTATTGATTGAAATTTTACAATGCTATTATTTTCTAATTTGGAAAATGTTTTAACTGCTTGAAAGTTTAATATTTGTTGGACAATTTAAAAAATTCTTCTTATAAGAAGGATTTGAAGAATTTTCTAAAATTAGTTTATTTTTTCATTTAAATGTTTTGCTGTAACTTTGTTTTAATATGTAATTTACGTATATGTATGAATAACTTATAGTGTATTTATATCACATCATTAGGATGTAATATACTTGATTTTTTACAATCTTCTTGTAAGTGGTTATTTAGTATTTTCTAACACTGAATATATCTCTTTATTTTTTTCCTTATTTCACTCTTTATTACCAGCTATTTCATTTCCTTTTTCCTTAATTTTTTTTTTCTTTTTCCACTTCTTTTTATATTATGCAGTCTCTCACATTTACTCCTTCTCTGTTTCTCTTCATGTCCAGTTCTTACTTTAAATTTCTCTCATGCTTTTTTTTTTCTGCTTTCTCTTCTCTCAACTTCTTATCTTTTCCTTTACTTTCTTCTCCTCTCACTATCATTCTTCCTTTATTTCTTACTATATTCTTTCTTTCTTTCACTTTTATTTGTAAAATGTGAGAGATATGTTTCTATATGGATGCGACATTTCTGCCTACACTGGATGGAGGTTCACTTCTGCACTATTAAAATTCAATACATTTATCTCATCACCACTCATCCCTATTCATGTCTGTTTATATTTCAAATGTAATGTCATTGTTATTAATACTTTTTATTGTTATGTACATGAACAAATTTTTAATTATTATTATTATTATATATTTAAAAAATAAATAAAATTTTCTTGATCCATTTTGTATATTTCTTTAAATTATTGTTCTGTCATATTTAAAGCTAAGTACATCTAATAAAAAATAATAATAAACAAAATTACTGTTATTGTTTTTCTTTCTTTGCCACAATCTCCTTGTAACTTGAAAGACAACATCATATGTTCTGATATCAAGTGAGTCAGTGTAAACACTGGTTAGGTATTTCAAAGCTGAATGAATTAACAAAGCTCAAACAGAGCATGATCACATGTGTCAGACTGAAATCGTAGAGACATATGACATCTCTTGATCTGTGGTGTCATATGCATACCAAGAATACATTATGGAAGGCATTACCCCACCCACAAATGGACAGTGCAGAGGCTGACCACAAATTCTTGATAATAGTGATCAAGGGCATCTCGCAAGAATTGTCTGCAATAACAAACAATACAGGTTCAAATCCCATCCAATACAGACAGTACTAAATATCCAGCAGGTCAGTTCAGTAGCTTCCATGGATTATAGGAGCAGAAGACTCACCAGGGTGTCCCTATTAACACCAGGACAGTGAACCTATTCAGAACTTGTTATTCAAAAAATATGTGGACGCGCTTGAGTGACAGGGACCTGAGGGGCGCTAAAGGAGAGACTTGGTTGGGAAACGAGGAAACGAGATTGTTTCCCAATGACCCCCACCGAGAGAGAGATTAGGGCAAAACCAAGAGGATAGCGAGATAGCAACTATTGAGGTCCAGGGGAAGAGGCAGGGCGTTTAACTCAAATATATGGTGCACGATGGAGGTTGTATTACCTTTCAGGGAGAGGTGAGGAAGTAAGCTTCTCAAAAATGGTGATACCTGAGAAGTTGAGAGCTGAAAATTAGACCAGAAATACAGGAGGTTTAGTTGACACCTGGGAATTGATAAGACATATGGATTTCATAATGAAAATTACTTCTGGCTTAACGTTGATTAATGATGTTGTGAACCATGTAAAAAAAAAAAAAACATACAAGTACAGAGTCGAAGGATTAGGGTTGCCCCAGTATTAGAAACGGATGTTCCGAATTATCCATTTCAGAAAGTAAGCATGGATATCTCCGAGCCCTCAAAAAAAACACATAGAGGTAATATTACATAGTGAGTTGTTTATTCTTGACGAATTTTAAAAGGCATTTGCCATACCGGATAAGAGAAAATTACGAACACACGGTAATATCAGATATAATACCGAACAAAATATTCTAGGTATGGGGCCCCTGCAGAACAGTTGCTTATCCTCCAATAATAGATCGAGAATGTGAATAGTGAATATTAGAGAGACATTGGGAGAATTTAAACAAATTAGCACATAACCAGTTTCTAACATCACCCCAAAATAATGATTTCTAAAGACCTTGACAGATGTTTTAATAAACCAAACAGAGGATAATAGGGAAAAATTGAAGATTTATTCGTAACGCAAGCGTTAGCACTGTGAGATTTCGATGAAAGAGACGATAAAATTTTCCCTTATTACTTGATATATAGCAGATGAAGTCTTACCTATAGACAATTTGTTACGACCTAGGAGGAAGTATTTAAGAGGATCATCACCAAACAGTTTTTTAGAAACAAAATTTTTACACAGGTGAGGAGAAGGATTCAAAGAGCCCAGAAAAGGCGAAACGATAGGGTAAATAAAAATAGAGAAGTTTCCTTTTAGATAGGTGATTATTATTATAAAACCCACATGAGAGAAGGTGACCATTGACCAGAGATGAAGTCCATTATAGGATCGTGATAGACGGGTCCGGTTTCCTTTGTGATCTGGGAAATTGACCGGACAGGTAAAGACTGCATGCGAATGATATAAAGCTAACTGAAATAGGAGAATAGAAAGGAGCCTTAAACAAAAACTCAACAGAAAAAAGAGGAAATCTTTTCATTGGTAAACCCGAAGGGTTAGAGACTGAGATTGAAAGTGAAGGGGGATGAGGAGATTGAAATTAACTCAACTACCTTTATAAGGCTGAGGGAGGTTTAATCGGACCCCAATGACATTCTGAAGAAGCAGGGATTGAGTCTAACCTTAAAACAAAAGAAAATCGATGAATAATTTGTTTGTTCATAGAATGGGAAGAAGAGGATGAAATTCCGTTAGCTCAATTGCAAGTAAATTGTGGGATGAAGAAGCACTTCAGTTGTTAATGAAGAATTACCACTTAAACGGCGATTGAGGGAGCGGTGCAGTTCCCAAAGATTAATTGAAAACCAATACAGTGGCTGTGGTGAATGAGTACGGTCTAGGACTAACTGCAGATTTATCATCAGTGCTGGTGAACTGCGGACGGCTCCCATTGCATGCACATGTAAAATGGGTCGGTGCTTGAGATATCAAAATCTAAGATGTAATCACCCACTAAAAACAATAAGAAATGATTGAGTAAGATGAATTATTCTCCCATGTCACTGCAGACATGGACGAGAGGAGGCTCATGGTACTGACGATGCTAGTTGTGGTAGCTAATACCTGGGAACACAGTGAGAATACTGTATTTAAGAAGACTAGCGAAGTGATTATAACTAGATCAAAGTGATTGGTAACTTTGGTGGTAGACCTGCAGTCGTATGAGAAGTTACTGTGTCAGTTGAGAACCGAAGTGGACAAACTAGATACAGCCAGGACACAAGTCGCCGGAGAATATTTACAGACACCGGAATACCACCGTATATTATACTGTAAGGTTGTTTACATACACCACGCACAAAAAAAATACCAAATTAGGTCATTGATAGAAAATAAGCAATATTTTCTATAGGACAATTTATGCATAGCATGAGCCACATCAAATTTTCTGATGTTTACTTTGCCAAACCTGGTTTAGAAAAAACAGTGATTCGTTGATTTTTGACCAATAATATAATATAACACCCTTTCAATATTTTCCCGCTCTCGTTCCTGGAGCCTATTCAGAAAGTATAAATAACACGAAAATCAAAGAAAAGAACAGTAGTAGAACAGTAAATGGGGTCAGATGTACTATGAATTCTCATTCTTCTTGACCTCCACACACACAGACACAAAAATTACAATTGCACTTACGCTGTGAACTGTCTGTCCAAAAAGCCAAGTAACCAACTCAGAATTCTATCATTCTTTTGTAACAACTTTCTCATATTTAAACTCATATATTCACATATTGTTGAACTGCTGAACATTTTAAACAAAAAGTTCTTTTTAACACATATTTACAATCTCACATCAGTACAAAGGGGAACCATTTGCCCTTTCTTAACTTTTGTTTCAAATAAACACAATTGTTGTAATTTTTGCTTGTTTTTTCAATACATGTTATTGTTGATTACTGAATAATCTTTGTTATTCCTTCTTTTTGTTTCTTTGTAAAATTTAAATTGATGTGCTAATCAAAAACGCAACCTTCACCAAAGCCTTCTTAACAATTTTATACCAAATCTCATTAGAACGCCACAATTGATAACCTCGACGTTTTAAAGGAAAAAGGGCCGCCACAACAATTGGACACCTTCGACGTTTGAAACAAGTCATAACAATTGGTAACCCCAATGCTCGTGGATATCACCGACGTTTGAATTATCGCCTACATTCAAGGAAAAAAAGATTCAAGAGAACGAGTCTGTTGCGGATGTGTGTGATGTGTGTTGGAGACGAATAGAATGTTTGGATTATCAGAAGGTTTAAAATTGTGTGTTCAATAATCTTCCATCCACAACTTATCACTTCTTTCTAAAACCCTGTAGGTGAGAAAAAAGCCAGAACAGGAATAATCCCCTATTCTTAGCCAATTCCAGCCTAGTAACATTGAGTATTCGGCTGCCTCTCTAACATTGAGCCATTGCTTGTTGTTAAATTCTACCACCTTTAATTTCCTCTTAATTACTTTTCACTTCGTCTTCGGAGACTGTACCAAACAAAAATTAAGGCCTTTCCCATTATAAGTAATACTGCCCTTTGCCTGGTCCAAAATAACAACTTTATTCCTTTCAAATAGTAACTCATATCTTTCCATTGTATCTCAAGATTAGGGATTCCTGAGCTAAGGGGTATTGAGACTGGCTAATGAGATTTGGTATAAAATTTTTAAGAAGGTTTTTGGTGAAGGTTGCAATTTTGATTAACACATCACATGCAAGTATTATCTCTGAACTCACCTAACTTGTTCATACAATTCCAAACACTCAATACGAACTCATTACTTCCGTTAAAGCATGAACTCAGGGAAAACTATTACCTAATCAAAGGCACACGACTCTGTCCTACCTTTTCATGTTATTCATGCATGTATACCAAAACACTAATAAATTCAATTGTTATGTTTTGAAAACAATATGTTTATGAATCATTATTTCGCTATTTTCTAAATGTAACCACGTCTGTAACAACCGAATTACAGAAATTAGAGGGTTTTTGCGAAGGTATTTTCAATTATTAGCTATAATGAGTAAGGGTTTTCAAACAAGTCACTCTTTAACGGTGTTTTAAGTGGACTCGTCCAATTTTCCTTTACCTTCTAACCCTAACAAAGAGAGTCCACATCGTACGCCTACGTACCTAAAAAAACTTCGACCAATAAAAACGGCAAGAAACGAAGCAAACAACCCCATTGGTCAATCACTTGAAGTTCACGTGCAAAACTGAAATTGCGCCAAATTCAAGTGAGCCAAACGGTGGATATATAAACAGAGAACGTTTGAACATTCGGAGAGAATAGCAGCAGTAATTACCAAGTTTCAAGATGTAACATTTCACCGACTCCCGTCTTACCTTTTTCTGACCAGACGTTAAAGATAATTACCAACTCCACGCCAGTCAGTCTCACGAATTCGCAGAGTAATTTCCAATATACCCACGCCGTTACAAACCACAAATTTTGCCGCGCACGAAGACATCTAACTGACTCACATTCGATCATTCATCAATCAACTCTGTGAACACTTTTTCAACTTTGTTATGTACAGTGAATTGAATTCACTACTAAAAGATAAGTAAACACCAAATACGTTTAAGGGTAGACCACTCTAAAAAAAACTCTTTCCAAAAACTCTTATTATTCATAATTACGATATTTGACACAAACAAAAGACAGCGACCTAACGAACAATATCAACAAAGAGACATTCACGAATCAAACAATTACACACACATTTTGTCCACACGACCCACACTGATTATCCAATCTGTATATTGATAAATTGTATAAATGCTGCATTGTTTTCTAAATTGCTTATGTCTCATTTTTAATTGCATTTGAAAGTCCGTTTATTTATTTGTTTGGGGATGCAGTGAGACACGAAACCAACTGAAATTTCCTTCTGATTCTTCCTTAAATAATTAACAATCCTGCACGTCCCCAACAAGAGCATGTGAGAACACAATTAGACATCCTGTCACTGGGACACCTGTCTCCGAGTATAATACCGCCAGAACGATTAAAGGGAAGTACTACTGGAGATACAAGCCAAACTACCCCATCAACTTAGAATACCTGTAGACCCCACCCAACAGTTATGGAGGTACTATAGTGCCTTGAGATGTACTACCTTGTTGGAAGATGATAAATTGTTAAAAGCTAGTGTCAAACCATTACTGAACAGAGATAGTACCTTGAAATTTATCAGATGACGAATCTTCTCCTTCCCTATCCAAAACTAAGGCCGAAGATAGGAGCGGTGGCTAGGTTATAGAATCGTCAATGTTTGTCTACTCACCCCCGTTAAAAATAGACTCTTCTATAAGAATTAGCTTTGACTAATCAACACCACACACATTGTGAAACTCGGCTTGTTATTGGTCGAGACGAACCTAGAATGTGTATCCATGGTCAAAAATCTGTTTTCCCGCCAGGCCACTGGGAGCCTACTTTGGTTTCCCAAACTAAATAAAAGGACGAATTTCAGTCCAATTCAGCAGTCAGGCCTCTTCACCTAGAGAGAAGCCCATCAACTCCACGCCAGTCAAAACTCAGACTTTGCCGCGCAAAAAATATTCTCTGACTCAACAATCCACAAACACACTCTATCTCTCTAGAGAACAATTTCTCAAACTTCACTTGCTATACTTTAAAAGTGATATTTCTCACTACATAACAAGTATCAGAAACTAACAATTTATTTTTTCTCAAGCAGATAAAGGTACGCAACTCTGAACAACATTGAATATTTGTATAAACATACTTACGTACATACACTAACGATTCAACCTCAACACCGAACATTTTGGTACGTGATCAAACAAACAGTTTAATTCTGTGAACAAATCTAATCAATACCTGCAAACGCACCCAAACATTCACAACAACACAATACTCAATTAAATACACTAATCCTCATTTATCCATCAAATCTTAAACCCACTGTATTTAAATTGTATATAAATTGATTTTATTGTTATGCATTCAACTTTTGTCTTGTTTTCAACTTTATTTGCATGATTTGTTCCAAGTATTTGTTCTAAATAATTGTTGTGGACGAATGTTGTAGAACACAGCCTCAAAATTCCTTCTGATCAATTTAAACACAATCACCAGTCCGCAACAAGGTACAAGGTAGAGACGGAATTTGTTACCCTAAACCTAGCCAGGACAGAGTTTATGCTATTAACAAAGGGAGAAGCAGAAAAATGCAAGAATGATGCCAGTTTAAACCCGGTAAAAAAAAGTGCTGGTTTATAAAAATACTGGCCTTTTTGCCAACACTAAACAAAACTACCGAATCCACAAGCAAAAGAAAAATTTATGTGTGAACGAACAGAGAAGGAAAAGGGAAGATTCAACAAGTGCATAAATTATAAATATCAAAAAATAGCCTGAATAGAGTGACAAAGGCGTCTGGATGCAAAACATGTGTAATTTTTATTAAATTGAAAAAAACAAGTAGGTTGTCTCTGTCATTCGAGATCAGAGAAAATGTTCCGCGCCAAAACAGGAAAGCAAGATGGACAAGGCGGGAAAAAGTTTTATCAGAATGAAAGAAGGTTCTGGAAAAAATACTCAAAACACAGAATGTAGGTGTGCAAACAAATAGAAAAAGTACTTACTGTGGACTTTGGCATTGTAAGTGCATGTAGTATTTTTTTCTGTTCAGGTTCTAACACTATAACAATGTTCATCGTCTCAGAGTTTTTTTTGGTCGAAAAAAAAATGTAACCAGTCGTTAACTTACGGACATTGAATCAATTGCTGAAAAATTTTATCGGATTGATGCTTCGTCTAAAAGAGGACGAAAAATTATTTGTAGTTTAGTTGCATCGTCTTGGTGAAGTTGCTTAAAGTTAACCAAAAAACGAAGAATTTTTTGTAGTTAGTTGCATCGTCTTGGTGAAATTGCTTAAATGACGAACCAAAAGGGACGAAGAATATTTTCCGATAAGATATCCCTGTCTGTATCATGGTTAACTGACGAGGGATAAATGAGCCAACTTGCTGAATCGAAGTTTTTAGCCGGACTGGATTGGAATGATTCGTTTGTTCATGACGTCAGAGAAAAACGCGGGAAAAATGGTAATTTTGAATCTGTTAGACTGGTGACATCAGCAGGAGCTGGTCATCGACATAACTTACTCTAATTAAAACAAAGAAATGGCTTACTGCTATGTTTAGCGTAACGAGAGAGGAAGGGGTGTAATCAGTGGATGCGCGCGCACACACGCACAAGTGTGGAAGGAAGGGAGGAAAACTCGCACGCGCGTAAAATGTAGATGGAATTACTGTATTATTCCATAATGCCTTAGGTATCTGTGGGTCTGTAAGTCCAATTTACATGACAGGTAGTTATAATCTGTGTGTACTAGATTTATTTTTAAAAAATAAGAAGGAAATCAGAGATCATTGTCAGGTAGAGGTATTAGCTAGTGTAATGTTACCTAAAGCAACCAGTGTCTCTGACGGAATTTGGGTGGTGGCCACACAAGAAGAGATCGAATTAAGGTGTGTGATGGGAAGCCCACCACTATGATAAGAGTTATTCCCCCTTTGTTTGTTTTTTTTTAGAGCTACCCATTGGTTGTGGAGCTCATGGTTCATCTATCTCTTTACCTCCCTACTACCAAGCAGAAGAGAAGTTTGAAGAGAATGAGGCTTTGTTAGGGCTGGTAGGAACGAATACCAGTGGATGGACGGGATTGTGGGAACCCATTGTAAGAGAGATTCCTAAGATGTCGCTAGAAAAGATGCCGGCGTTGTTAAAGTCAATCGATAATATTGATCTTGGACGGTTGAAGTCGTAGTTAGGTAGGATATGTACGCTGAATTCGGACTGGAGAGAGAATTTGGTTGCTATAATAACCTGGCCGACCATTGTGGGAATTATACTAATGATAGTCATGGCCTTGCTGGTTTGGTGGTGGTTGAAGAAGCGTACGGTGTTGTCGGCCGGGCAGAGTAAACTGGCACGGGAGTGCATGAGTGAAGGAGGGATTCCAATTAGTGCACTTTACCAAGGTAGGTCCGACCCAAGTGCGTTGGGACCCTTAACTGATATTGAAGAAGAGACCATGATTGTCGTGGAAGGACCTGAACCAACAAAAGATTCGACAAAGCCTGTTGTGAAGGCGAAACAAAATTGGAGGGACAGATTTACGAAATAAATCGATTTTTTTTAATTTTTAGTAATGAGACTGAAATAATTGGTAACAAGTGTTGCGAAATTCAAAAAAAGAAAAAAAAAGAAAAAAGGAAAGAACCCTCGAACTAGTGAACTATGTGAAAAGCTTCTATTGCACGAGATCACCAAATCAGTGAACTTTAACCGGAAGTTGCATGTACATATGTATCGTAAGGACAATGAAAACGGGCATAATGAGCACAAAGAAAAACTGAGGACTCTACCTTTGCATGCTGGAAGAGACGTATGTTTAAGTAGCCCCCTTGTAAGAAGCATGTTGGACTGGGTTTTCTTGTATTTTGTTGATATGAAAGCTCGTGTGTCATTTACTAGTAAATGACAGATGGGTAGGGGAGGAAATGTGACAGAGAGAGAGAGAGTGTGTGAGAAACACACACACACACGTATAATTAGAGTATATTTGAATAGCGAAATTAAATCTAAGCATTTTTTTTACTGATGGGGAAATCTGATCTAGGGCAGAAGTTGTACCCATTGAATCTGGGTCATCAGGTGACAATGGAAATGGTAGAAATAATTTTTATCGATTAAAAATTGAAATAGAGCCGAGTAAGCTAAAAGGAATTTTTGAATTCACATGATTTTGGTTGAAGCAGCCAGAACCCCCGTGATAATCGCGTGCGAAGTAGTAGGGTCAAGAGTCAGTTATAACCAGCCGGGTTTATCTATATCAATGTGTAGTTATGCTGAAAAAGACAGACGGGAGAAAATTCTTGAAGAGAGAATTGGCTCGGGCGAGCGTTGGGAGGAGTAATGCCACTATAACTTTAAGCCCCGCACAGAAATCTTTATCCCTCCATCGCAAGAGTCATATATCGTTCTGAGATGATTTAACAACAAAATAGTCACAGACATTCTCTCTTTGTCTAGAATCTGGTATATGAGTTTTTTTACTTTTCTTTTCTCTAACCCGTTTCTCTTCTCTACTATTCTTTTCTGCTATATAAATGACATTAGCAATTCAACCATTGAATTGATGTTTGTCCGGCTTTCTGCAGATATTAATATTTTTTGCTACATTCTAAATTTCTTAGCGCAGACTCCCCAGCCATGTCTACATCTTCAGTCGACTGTGAATGGACGGACATCACTTCTGCTTTCTGGATCAAACAAATCACAAAGTGGGCAGGAAGCAGGATTAAACCAGCGGACTGGTTGAATAATCTACGGATGCTCAGGGGACCTTTGGCCACTCCCTTAAGTTCGGTTAGGACTGAATAGACTCCTCAACCCCGAGAGTAAGACACCGGAAGTTGAGGGGCCGGGCGAAAGTGTTAGATAAAGAACAAGTACAAGTAGTAAATCTTTGCGAAATGTTTTGCTATTTATTTTGCTTCCTTAGAAAGTTGAATGATTCAGCACTATATTTCAGGTTTTAAATTCTATTTTGTTTTGTTTTCATTCATTGTGTAGATGTTATGTGTATTAGTGTTATGTAGTTGTAAATATATTTTTAGAAAATGTCTGCTGATATTTAAAGTATTTTGTATGTATTCCTTTTCCTCAGTGTAGTTTAGTGGGGCATTTTCTTTTATTTTTTATAAAATATACTCAGTTTTTTTTATATTGGTAAATTAAATATTGGTGGTTCAATATACATGTGGCATCTACACAATCAATAAAAACAAAACAGAATTTAAAAACTAAAATATAGGTCCAAATTTTTAAACTTTAAAAATTTCTAATGAAACTAATTAAATAGCAAAACATGATATTCATAAAGATATTCTACTTCTTCCTTATTCAATCATTCTTTTGGATTTAATCTATCTTTTTCAACATTTTAGTCTGATCTAAAGTGATGTTTACATTGATACAACTACATATGCGCACAAAGGGGATGCTGAAAATTAATTCTTTTTTTTAAATATATGTTTTGCGTATCTAGTCTATCGGATTTCATTAGTTTCTTTTTTTCTTTTTGTTCATGCTTCCATCACTTTTGTTATTAAATATCCAAAAACATTATGCTAGAAGATCTGCCAAAAAAAAGGTGCAATGTAAGAACTTGGACACAAATTTACTCTGGATGTTATAGTGATTAAAGCACTTTCTGTACACTTTTGTCTTAGTAAATTACTTTCTCTTTTAATTAAAGTATTATTTTTTTTAATTAAAATAATTGTCAGGCTTATTATTGTGGGAAACTCATGCATTGACTGCATTGTTTTGTAAAAGATCCTTTTTTTGTGTTCATATAATCTTTTCTTTAAATTCCTTGAGGTTTATCCTGTGTATTCCTTGTGGCAATTATTACAGATGATAGAGTAAATTACTCCTTCAAGTTTTAGATTATTATTTTGTTTTAAATTAAGTCTTTTATTATTTTAGAAGTTATTTTGTGTTAAGCTTAGATAAATTATTTTCACTTGTAGTTGTGATAGATTTGATGGGTAGAACAATATATTTTGATTTGTTAGGTCTGTCAGAATAGTCTCTTTTTTATTTTGAAATATTTTACAAGTCTTATTGATTATGAAATACTAGCAGTAGAGCCCGGCGTTGCTCGGGGATGTAACAGTAAGAGATAGATCAAGTATCGACCATCATAAAGACTGAAAAATAAAATTGACAAAGATTATTGTTTAAGGTAAATGTCTTGATTAGTTTTTTTTGTTTGTTTTTTGGGTTTTTTTTACGAATTGGTCAAACCCAAACTCAAACAAAAACATTGTTTTCAATCGTTATGAGTCTACCGATTGAATAGAATTTTCTTATAAACAATTGTCTTGTAAATGGAATTTTTAAAGCATTCTGAATGTAAAAATAAAGAAAAAACTGTGGATGACAATAAGAAACACTACCTGCCAAAAACAAGTGAAGTTTTGTTGAAATCGGTTGAAAAATGTAGGAAATCCGTTCCCATATATAAACGAACACAGACACACACACACAAACAACCTGGGTTTTATAATAAGTATAACTCGATATGAGTTGTCCCCCTTCCATTCTCGCGGCAGCGATGCCTCTTAATCTTGTTTTCAAATTGATTTTGTGCAAAAACAATTGTGTTTTTCCAATTTCCAATTTTTGGCGCTGTCGGAACCACCGCAAGGTAATTTTACGTAGTCCTGTGAAGTTTTGTTGAAATCGGTTGAAAAAGGTAGGAAATCTGATCCAATATATAAACGAACAGACACACACACACAACCTGAGTTTTATAATATGTATGATTTCAGGTACTGGAGGAGGTTAAGAGTATTTTCAATGTATTTCTCTTCTTCATATAAATTTGAAGGGCTACAAATTGTGAATGCTCTTAAATGGAATACAATGATCATTCCAGATTTTATTTTGTTGCTATGGTAAGAATAGAAATTTATGAGAACATTTTTATTAGTTGAACTAGAACTCCGCAAAAAGAACATTATATCAAAACTGGAATTTGTTTATTTATAACAGATAATAAAATAAAATTACGATGTAAACTCAACACCCAATAGCAAATAAAAATATATTAGAAGACCTAATAGAAAATCTACTGGATATAAATATAAACTTGTCCAATATCAAACTGGGAGCCCTTAATTTTGGTTTAAAATTTGCTACAGGGATTCATAAAGGAGACGTAGTTGGTACAATAGTTAAAAATCACAGAGAAAATGACAACACAGAACATGTCACATGAAAGCTTTTCAACTTTGTCATAGTTTTTTTTCATAAAATCGTTCTTTATATATAAAAATTTATATACCATTTTTCCATTTGTGTTTGTGTATATAATGGAGAGACAGAGAAATGAAATGGTTATCATCTATTATATATGCACAATGATTGTAGCTAATAACATTGATAAATGTTAATAACATTGCCCGGTTAACTTCAGTATCAGAAATTAAAGCAAAACTCTTATCCATCACAGGAGTTTCATTATCAGAGAATTTTAGATATCTTTAATGTGAATATATATATATATATATATATATATATATATATATATATATATATATATACATGGAAATATATAAGAGATAGCACAGATAGACAGATATTGACAGTGAGAACAGGAATCAACACTGCATGTGAAACTGACAGTCATCATGTATTGTTGATTTCTATGTCCACACTGTCTATATTTATAAAGGCTCTATCTCAGATATTGAGTACTCTTCCCTATAAATATACTAATTTATATATATATATATATATATATATATAGTGTGGAGAAGCAAATGCAAAAAAATTAATGCAAAAAAATATGAAGATAACTAATAGATATTATCAAAATGAATAATCTATTCTATGTAGCCTTTATTCTTTTCAATTACAGCCTCAAAATGTACCCCAAGAAACTGTGCAACTCTTAACCCCAAAAGTATTTAGTTATCTTGGCCCACAACTACTTGATAGCAACCTTGACAGTATTGATGTTGAGGTGGGAGGTGGGAGGTCTTGGTGGCATGCTCCAAAATGCCCCATATGGTATAATCTAGTTGGTTCAAATCCTGGATCAAGGAGAGCCAGATGCCCATTGACCAGAAATCAGCAAAATTAGCGTTGCATAACTTCTTGGCTATGTGGCTATGAGTACTATATTGGTTTCATATATAATGGCCTGGAGTTATAGACAATAGTACCTCAAAACCTTGTAGTAGATATCAATATCCACCTAAACAAATAAATAAAAATGAAAAAACTAAATAAATATCTAAACTTATAGAAGAATAGAGGCATCTTTTTCCCATCAGAAGCCATAACACCCAAGACCATAATTTGGGATGGATGTCTCATCTTGAAGGTACTCTTCACATCAACTGTAGAGTCTCTGAGTTGTTTTGGCAGTTCAAATCAATGCCTACTTGTGATTTTCTAATCAAAGAATATTTTAACAGTTGACTTATGATTCTTGTGATACCTGAGCGTTTTCCTACATCTTTCAAGATTCTTGGACTTCATTGACTCCATGAAAAGATGCACAGGTCATCGTTCATGGCTTTTCAGAGTCTTGGAATACATTTTGTACATGTTGGTTCCTTTGTAATTTTGATCTTGAGGGTGTTAATGAAGTCCCACTACTGTCTCTTGTTGATTCTGATACTTCCAGATGCTGTTGATCCCTAGCTAGGTTCTTCTTGACATTGTACACAGTGTGCAAAAACAAACCAACTATTCTGGGGGGTACTTTTATTTTTGATTTGTACATAAATTAAGTTTTGGCCATATTTATTTTTTTATAAAGTTATTTTCTAAGATATTTAAGAAAAAAATAGGTGTGTATTAATTGTTGACAGTCTACTCCTTTTTTCAGTATTTGGTTTAACATCATTTGGTGTGAAATTTTAGTTTAAGATTTATTACAAGTTTCTGGCTTCTCTCTCCCATATATATATATATATATATATATATATATATATATATATATATATATATTATTAATAAAAAATTATTGGTAATCTGTATGGAATTTCCAAAAGGATATAGATCCACTGAGAGCTCTATGTTAAAAGACAGAGCAAAAATTATTATATAATGACAAACAACCACTTAAAAAACCATAGGTGATATTTTATTTCATTGAAACACAGCTTCAAATCTTCAGACTTGTAAACCAAATGAAAAAAATGGAAAAATTTACTCTAGGTTTAAAAATTAAGAATAGTGATTTCATATAGAGAGAGTAGGGAGGAAGAAAGATGTTATCATCATGTAGGAAGTGGGAGGAAATGGTGTGACATCTCAGTTATAATGTATTCTTATCATTAAAATACTTATCTATTAACAAAACATTTTAATAGGAAAACACTTAAAATCAGTCACTCTTGTGTTAACAATGTACAGAAGATCATCTCAGCCCACAATAACAAACTGCTTAATAAGTTTCAACAGAGTGAAGTACAAGATATTAACCCCACATGCAATTGTAGAAGAAAAACCAAGTGTCCTGTTGAGGGAAAATGCATGTTTAAGAATGTGGTGTATGAGGCAACTATCTTCCCTGAAGAAAATGTAAATCTAAATAAAATCTACATTGGAATATCTACAGGAAGTTGAAAACAACGCCTATATAATCACAGGCACTCTTTCAGCAAGAGATTGCTAAAAAAACAAACTACTTTATCCAGGCAATATTGGGAGCTAATTGACAAAGGCCTCACCCAACATTTGGAGTGGAAATTCATATCCAAGGCTCAGATTCCTAAGAAGTTCAGAAACTATTGTGACCTATCTCCAGGAGAAAATATCTATAATTAAATAGAAAAAACCAGGAGGAGTTACTGAACCTTCGGAGTGAACTAATAATGTATAACATCAGATATGACATAACATATATTAATGTATTCAAATTTGTATCTTCATTGGATTGATGCTGTTGCACATGTTTACAGAAGTGCATTTATTGTACTCTGAAGGTTAAGGTTGTGGTGTATATATGTGTTTCGAGATGTATATTTATTTGGAGATATGTATGTGTATATTCGGGGATATTCAGCAATGGACGCAAAGCTGCAATAAATGTCGGAAACACAAGATAAATAGAATTACCAAATCACTACTGGGTCATTTCAACATCAAAACTACTGTATATCACCCATAATCACAGAGCATTTTCACAGATAACTAAAAATGGTTCTTATAACTAAAGTTGAACTATACAACTGGGTTGATAATTTGCCACTAATGCTGCTATCTATAAGAAACATAATTAAAGAAGACTTACGCTGTATATTGTGCTGTTTCTTATTTTTCCACACACATATATACACAATATAAAAATTAATTCACACCACGTGTATCAAAAAAATACAATTGCGCGTGAATTCACTCCTTACCATGCCCTGTGGGGTCAAAAACAAGGACAGCGCACCCAAAAGTTCGGACGTAGTGAAAAGACACCACGTGGTCAAAATATGATTTATTGACCAATCAGGGCTCGACATAAGAAACCCATTTCTTAATCTCCCTGAGCCTCATCATTCTTATATAAGGAAGGTAGAAACTCTCATCAGAAGGGAGAGAGAACATTTACAAGCTGACATCAAAGCGACACGGACAGTTTCGAGCACACACACACACCGGAGGATTCAGCGTTCACACAACAGGCAATATCACGTATCAGTGAACATTCTTTCACCTCTTCTTTCTCTCATCTCGCTCTCTACTTTATATAGTCCTACCTTTCCCTCTCACAATTCCTAGTTCCTTTCTTTTTCTTCCGCAATAGACACGGACAATTTCATTTTGAAAGAAATAAAAAATTCTTACAAAAAAAAAACAAAAAGTTTATTTTACTTTATTTGTAGTGTATTTTCTTTTTATTATTTGTTTGAGGGACTCCTTTGCACCCTCTACAACATCATCAGAAATGGTTTTTGTTACTACCATGCTTTTACCAAGCCAATACTTCAAGGCTAATCACACATCACAATCTACAAGTTTTGTTCAAGCTTTTAAAGATAGAATGGACATGATACTGTAGCGGACCGTGTCGACGATGTTGAGTAGAAGTAGATGAATACATGTGGGTAGAAATTTCCTGCTAGCCGGTCCAACTACATGAGAAAATTGGACTTTAATTAAGTCCAAAGAAGACAAGGAAAAACAAACACATTGACCGATATGTAAACAAATATATGTATTAATAACAAGAAAGGTTACAAGTTACATGGACAGAGTGTGTGTGGTGAATATTATGTGTGTGTGTTGTGGTGAGTGCGTTCGTACGTGTATTGTTCTTAGCGTGTTCCCAGCATTTGGGAAACACTGTATCTATGAACGCTCACATCTGCGAGTTGGTATAAGGCCGAAGCCTGAGGAAAAAAGAGATTTACCTCAAGGTGGTGGCCCAAAGGCCTGAGGGAAAAAGAGATTTAGGCGAAGGGTCAGCGAGTATTTATAGCCAGGAGAGAGAGACCCCTGTTGAAGGGTTAAGGAACTAAAGGAGGAGCTAACTCCGACAATACCATTACCTTTTTCTTTGTTGTGGGTTGAATCAAATCTGCAACACATTTTTATTAATTAATAATAAATAAATTAAAAATAATAGTTAATTCAAAAGTGTAAATAAACAAATAAATAAATAAATATTTTAATTGTCTAAGTTTGTCTTACTTTTTAGGGAAGTATATTTTAAAGAACGTCAGCTAGTTTATAAAAAATTGTTACATTTGCTTATGAACTTTCTTATTTTTAGAATTGACTGTTAAAGAACTGCCAAAATTATTGTGGTCAATGTTGACTGTTTCAATTTCATTTTTTAAATTCAAAAAATATATATAATTTCTATTTATTATCCAATAAAATTCATGGACATATGCAGTTGTAAATTTGAAAAAAATTATCTAGAGCCCCTTCATTTCTTATATAAAGAGAAGGGCCAGCAGATAAGCTTCAGAAGGTATTCAAAATTCAAGGCAGAATGAAGTTAGACAGCAGAAGCGGGTGATAAGTCACACAACAGGACAGAGTCTGCTAGCAGCAAAAGAATGTTTCAAATTTCAAAGGAGATCAAATCTTCAAACAAGAACCAAATATTTCAACCAAGATGAACTGACACAAAATTGTTATCCAAACGGCGGAATAAAGACCCAGAAGGGAAATCAATTTTGGATACCTCCTGAGAAGCATACTAAAAAAAGGGAACTAAACTTGTTATTAGAACTGTGTTCTATAAAGGAAAAATTATAAAAAGTCTCCATGACCTAAGCCCCCTTTGTTCTGTGATACTTTTTGTCTTTCTCTTGAGTGTTTGCACCTCTTTTTTCAGCAAGTATAGAAAATACATGCTGAAATTTCCAAAATTTATCCAAAATTTGTATTACCTGCTCAAAGGTTTTTCATTTTTCAAATTTTGTTTTGAAATCTTTTAAAATCATGTGCATATTTCTTGATATGTTATCAAGCTTTATTTTTTTAAATAAGGTGCACAAAACTAAAAGGAAATTTTTGAGCAAGCCCATCTGTTAAAATATTGTATTTGTTTTATTGTTTTAATATGTTTCATAATAAATTTCACATAACAGTTGAGTCTTGTTTGTTTGCACCTGAAGTGTAAGCGTTCTCAAAGCAAATTTGTGGCTTTCACAACACAACGAAAGAAAATCACTTGTAACACGTCAGGAAAATAACTCACGAACGCCGTAGCCAAAACTGCCCGAATTTTTTCCTCCCGAGTCGACAACACCAACTGCTTTTATCGGCAGAACCTATTTTTCCATTCGTCGACAGCCGGGATAGGATGCTCCGTAAGTTGCATATTAATATCCTCTTATAGCGACTCCTGCGACGGACTTGTTTCTTTTTCGTCCCAGAATACACGCGACGCGCTGTCGCTTGGGTTGACGAGGTCAGTCGCTATAAGAGTTTTGCTGACTACTTTTTGGCAATCCCTCCCCGGCAGATCGCACATAAAAACACGAACTTTTTCCGGGGTACTTGATTATCTCGTTCACTACTCCCCTGTCACATAAGTGACACTCATGGGCGGGCCTCTTTATTCTTAAGCTTCTCCGGAGCGGGCGACTGTTGGAGGAGATTGTGTGTTATGTTCTGAGGTTTCTTCTGATCTGACAACCTTTATGCGCAGAGTCTTCATCATCTGAAGAATGTTCTGAAGATTCTTCTTCTGAGGATTCTTCTGGTCTGACAACCTCACGCACAGAGTCTTCACCATCTGAAGGGGTGCTAGCCCTACCTCCGATGTTAATTATTTGTTCACTTTCTGAGCACTCACTGCTAGTGTCACTTGTTGACGTATCTGTACCTACATAGTGACGCAAGTCCTTTATGTGTCTTGGTATGCCATCAACCAGCACAGAACGCGAGTTACTTAGTCCAGTGACATGCCCCACCCGGTACCGGGTTGTACACCGGCTATGTGGAGATTTCACCCACACGCGATCGCCCAAGTCATACGGCGCTCGTTCGTTTATCCGTTCAGTTGAACGCGTTGCGTCAATGCCTCGTAGCCGGACTTTGTACTGATAAATCATGTTGGCTGGCGCAGTTGAGGGCGATACATTATTGTCTCTCGGGTAACATTGTACCAATACACCGCCTCCATTATGGAACACTGCTTCCTAGCAGCGATTCTTTTGATGCTCCGATGACATCGCTCGATTATGCCATTCCCTGATGGGACATACGCGCAGCGAAATCTGAGGTGTACTCCCACGAAGCCACAAAATCTTTGAATAGTCCACTGCGGAATGCAGTGTCGTTGTCAGTGAGGAGTTCCGTCGGAGGTCCACGTTCAAAGAACAATGACCCCAAGGGGTCAATGACGCTTGCGGAATCCTGTCGACGCAGACGCCGCCAAATAGTGAACCGGGTTGGGCCACAATCAATCAGGGTTAAATAGTGATGTCCGTTATAATGGGTTACACTCACTTGTCCTTTTTGCCATTGCACAGGTGCTGGGTCGATGGACTGACACTCCTTGCATCCTCTGACCACTGCTCTGACAGCAGCTTTGGATACGGAGGGATAAATCTGCCTCACGAAATATAAGGTCCGTTTTATACCGGGATGTTCTACCGGCTCTACCTCTTTCTTAATAGCGTCAAGCCATTTTTGGGGTACCCTTGTTAAAGTATCGGCCTTGTTCTGCTGTGATCTGACCAGCTGTATGTCTCCGGATAAGTGGTATTCACTTACCAACTTTCCCAGTGTGTCTAGCCTCATTCGAATGAGCATCTCGCTCGCAGCCTTTGTACGTATCCTAGACTTCCCCGTAAGAGTGTCTGATATCCACTTATACACGCATGCGGAATCCGTGAATAAATGCAATACCTTTGCATTCCATTGAAGGGTTGGCAGTGACTCCCCTGATAACGGCGTCTAATTCTGACAGGTTGATATGTTGCGTATCCTTCTCGGGACGCAACCAACACGCATCTTCCACGACAGTGTCACCTACTTCAAGAGACACTCCTGTTGCAAGGGAGCTCGCGTCGACCCAGACGTTAAATTCATCCGTCAACGCACCATTTACCACGTACGGGGTCGTCTTGACGCACCCTAGTAATGACTTCCGCTATCATGTGTCTAAGGGGGGCATCATTTGTTGATACTGAGTTTGATGTTTCCAACTCTCCGGCTTCTGAGAGCCTTTCCATCAGCCGTTAGTACGTCCATCTTTTGTCTGCTCCACTGTCGGCAAATCGAACCGTTGGTGAGTGACCGAGAGCAGCCCGAATCTATTAATGCGGTACGCGTTATTCCATTGATGCGTACCTTAATCAGAGGGAGCGCCACTTTCATGCTCGGTGCGGGGAAGAGACCGGCGCTGAACGTCGCGTCCCCCATTCCATTTCCTGGGCACTTAGAGGCAATATGACCTACTTTCTGACATTGAAAGCATCGTAGATCGAGACGTAATTTTTAATGTTCAGGAAAAGAGAGTGGATGTTAGTGGTAACAATTATTTTTAGTTAATTGATCATCCTTAATTACTTAACAATAAAAACAGAAAACAGCATTTATACATAAAATAAAACACCAAATATCTTTACAATATGAATAAGCTAAGCATGAAAATATTAGCAGTTGCCAACACTCTTTTAAATAAAATAAATTTGATTACCTAAAGATTTGTTTTTGTCAAAATTACATCCTCTCGGTGCCTTCTTAAATTATATAATGGACGCAATTGCTAATTCCACCTGTTTGTATTTATTTACCAAGTTATTCTTTCAAAAAAGAGTTCATAATGAAGTTTTGAAAAGTGTGTTGCGGACCCGGCAGCGTGCAGTACTGGTTTATTACGAAGTGGCCTTGTACCAGACATTACACTAAACTACCGAGTCCACAAGCAATGTATAAAAAAATAATAATAATGCGTGAATGAACAGTGAGAGGAAAGGGGTCAATCAACGAGTGCATAAATTAATAAACATCAAAGAGATAGCCGGAATAAAATGACAAAGACGTCTGTTTGTAAAACATGTGTAACTTTTATTAGATGGAAACAAGTAGATTATCTCGTGGTACGAGATCAAGGAAAAGTTCCGCGCCTAAATAGAAATGCAAGATGAACAAGGCGGGAAAAAGAGTTTTATAAGGTTCTGGAAAAGGGAACTCGTTAAACACGAGGTGTATGTGCGCACAGATAGAAAGGAGTACTCACTGTGGATTTTTTGGCGTTGAGAGTGATGTTATGCATATTTTTAAGGTACTGGTTCAAAGCAGATTAGAGTCCAATGAATTGAGAGTGTATGTGATTTTGTGTTTTTTTTTTTTGTTTCAGGTTCAAAGTAGGGTCTCAGAGTTCGGTCAGGTCTTGAATTAACTGTTGAAAATTTTAACGGAATGCTGTGTACGTCTAGCCAAAACGAAGAGCTAGTTGCGGTTGGTTGCATCGTCTATGAGAAGTTAATTATTGCGAGTCCAGAAGGGACGAAGAATATCTGTTCGTCAGTAAGATATCCCTGTCTGTATTTACTATTGACTGACGAGGGATAAATGTAAGTCACCTGTTGAATACGAAGTTTTGCCCACGACTGTGTCGTGTGTCTCGAACGTCTTCTGGTCGAAAACGGAGAAGGTCTGACCTGCGGGTAGCAAGTTTGTTCATCAATAAGATATCCCCTGTCTGTATTTCAAGTTTGACTGACGAGGGATAAAAATAAGCCACTTGTTGAATACGAAGTTTTGCTCACGACTGTGTCGTGTGTCTCGAACGTCTTCTGGTCGAAAACGGAGAAGGTCTGACCTGCGGGTAGCATCAAGATGAGAAGAAGTCTTGGTAAAATGTGAGGTCGCCATTGTTGAAATAAGATATTCCGGCCCGCATATGGGTTAAGGGCACGGAATAAATGAGTTACCCGTCTACTCAGGTTGAGGACCGGGAAACAACTGGTTTGCAAACGCTGTTCGTTTGAGACGCCGAAAAACGCGCGGGAAAAAATTCAAAATCTGTTAGTCTGACTTCATCAGTAGGAGCTAGCGAAGTTCTTCCTCCAGGTTACTGCTACGTCTAGCTGTGAGAGGAAGGAAGGGGTGCAAACCGCGCGCACACACGCACGAGTGTGAAAGGAAGGGAGGAAACTCGCGCGCGCGTAAAATATAGATGGAATTAATGTGTTAATTAATTCCATAAGTGCTTGCAATTTTTTATATTTGTAAACCATTTCCTTATTTGCATTTACTGAGATGTTCACATGTGTTACTGTTGATGAAAACTAACTTACTCATACTGGCAAAAATTATGAAAGTTATTTATTTTGTGATGTCCTTAGATTTTCATATATGTTTTATTGTTTTAACTCTATTCTTTTACAGAGTCGGTCCTTCACCTCTCATCTTTATAAACATTTTGAAGCTGTTCGGACAAAGACACTGCTATTTGGCGTCTTTGGTTCAAGGGACATAACTCTAGTTGAACAAAAAAATAAAGGTTACATGGCAAAAAAAAAAATATCCATGACATACAGTTTTGTTAGTTAAAGGATCAAACTATCAAGAGAATTTATTTAAATACAAAATATAAATTACTAAATTATCTTACAATCATATTTTCCTATTTATGAAATTTATAGTAAAATTATTTTTTTAATAAACGTAATGACATATTCTTTCATTTATAATGACACTGACAGTTAACATTTGTTTGCATATTTCACGAAGAAATATTACCCGGAAGTAACCTTTGTGCTGTGGTCATGTGACCAAAGCACAAGATGGTGACATCAAGCAAGCACCTGATCTGAAGTTCTGATTCAAACTAGAGAAATAGGAACAAATTATTCAAGCTTTTTTTTTTAAAAAAACGTTTTATCGGTAAGATTTTTTTGGTTTATTCTCATCGACGATCGTAAATTCTATATCGTAAATTATTTCATTATGTTGTACAAATCTAAAGTTAAACTACAGCAATGGTTGGGCTGTCTGCTTTTCTAAAAAAAAAAAACTCATAACGCCTACACACACAGTGATTACCTGTTTGCTTTATTTATAGTTACAATAATAAGTAAAAAAAATATAATTGTATTTTTATTCTTAAGAATTACCTCATTAAATACTAACTATTTTGGTTGTAATAAAGGTTCCTTTTTTTTTTTTTTTTTTGTAAAAGACAAATTTCTTTCTCTGTCTAGTTGTGAAGACGTGAGTCTAAATAATAATATCGCTAACAAACACTTGCAAAGGGGAGTTTACTGACGTAAAATTTGTTGATAAATTGAAGACATGACGGGAACAAGTAAATTTAAATTTCGATCTCTAACACATCCCAATGTCAGTGTTTTCTTTCTACTTCCTTTTGAAAGTTGTTTTTTGTGTTTATGTGCGCGTGCACAAACAAAGAAAACTTAATAATACTTAATAATCCTGTATTTTAAATTAAGATATTCTCTAATAATTGCACTGTGTAATAAAATACCAGAAGTTTTATTCCCGTTTGACTTGTTTGTCTCTCTTCCTTAGTCCTTTTACGTTTTTAAAATTCTGTCCTGTTAGTTTGAATAGTATCCTAAATTTCGGGAATTGTTTTTTAGTTGTTCGCTTTGAGTTTATTTTTGTAATTAATGATAAAAATGACGTTTTAAAATAATCTCTCTGCGTGTGTTATAAATTAAAAGTTAAAACCGACTGGCGACTAACCTAATAAAATCTAAAATCAATCGACATTTTTATTTGTACTGTTTTTGTTTTTTTTTTTAATTACTTTAAAAATTTATTGACGCGAATTATTTTTTTATCATTCAAAAAGCTTCATGTCGTTTCGTAAAACTTTTTTAAACCTTTTAAAAGTTTTATTAGTTTCAAAGTGTACAGAAATCCTTTCAAATCGTCTGCGTTTCAAAATTCACTTTTTTTTAAAAGTTTTTTTTTTTTTAATTTGATTAGTTTCCTTTCAACACAAGACTGACTGCTCTCATCAGAAAATAATAACCTTTGCCTTGTGAAAAGTAAAAAAAAACTCCTTTTTTTTTATTTTGCTTTGTATTGAGGACAAAGTTTTTCTTACGTTCTTAAGTAAATAACAAATTTCATTATCTTTTAATTAAACGTTAAAAATGCCTTTTTCTTTGCTCAACCAGTCAGTGTAAATTACACGTAATAATCTCGACAAATGTCCATGGATTTTTTAAAAAGTACCTGAATATTGTTTAAAAAAAGAAAAAGAGGACTGTATTTTATTCACGATTAACTCTGCCTGTATTGTGCTCAATTGTAAATCGCTTTCTTTTACACGCAAATTGTAACTAAAAAAACTTTATCTTTTTGTTATGAAATTTCTCCTTGAAATTTATGACTTGTATCGAATTTCAATATTCTTGCTTGACCTTTTGAATAAATTTCAGTTATTCTGATAAGTTGCCTGTCTGGCTTTATAATTAAAATTTATTTATGTGTGTAGTGTAGCCCATGTGAATTTAATTTATTTCATTTGAAATATTCATCAATTACAACCATACAAATAAATATCAACTACGTAAGTTAATCAGTCATCATCACTTTTCCTATGTTCATTTTATTTTTGTTTTGTTTTTTTACTTCACAAATTTAATTTTTGTGTGTGTCTTTAAATCTTGACCTTCCTCTTGTTTAATTTCCATGTTTTTATTTGCCAACTTCTCTTATCGTCATTAACTTCCATATGATAAAAAAGCCAGACCTTTAAAATTTTAAAAACACTTGTCTATCGGCATTCTTTGCTTAAAAAATATAGGTACGCTCTGAACTTTTATTTGAGGAATATTAGCTGATTTAAACAAGTTTTCTTAATTCAACTGAAAAGGTCAATCTATGATTATTTTTTTTAAGTTGCTTTAATTGTGGTTCAAAGTTTATTTATATTTAATTTTTGTTTTTTGTTTCGACCATCAATCATTATCAAGAACTAACTAACTAATGAATCTAATTGTCATTTTTTTTTTTTTTTTTACCACAGTAAAACAAGAAACAAGACTTTTCAAAAATAGCCCCAAAATGTTAAATTTAAATTTTATCTTAAATTCTAAAATAACATTTTTCGAATTTACAGTAGTTTTATTTCCAATGAAGGCGTGATTTTAAACTCTGATTTTTTTACGGAATCGAAGTTTCTTAAAAGTTGAAAACATTGGTCTGAGTTTAAAATCACGCCTTTATTGGAAATAACTACTGTAAATTCAAAAAATGTTATTTTAAAATTTAAGATAGTGTTAGTTAGTAGTAGTGTTATCTCTGCAATAATTTAACCAAATCATGGCCCAGTGGGTGAAGCGGTTTTTAAAAACACATGCTGACGGAATAGGAAGTATTTTTTATGATAAAAAAACTACCAATCAGACTAATCGGAAGACCAGCACTTACTTAATATTTCAAAGGTCACCAGGAGAGTTAGCAGGTTTGATAAAGTTTAAAATAAATATTAATATTTTTTATCCGTATGTGAAACTAGATGGGCAAACAATGGAGATTTTGTCAGACAAACACAGGTCATATATGCAGGCGGAGAGAAATGAAAGAGGAGTAGGATTGATATTAGATCAAGCCATGAAGAAATGAAATGTGTTCTCGGCTACAGTCAAATATCTGAAAGGATTCTTGTCATTAAACTGAAAGGAAATCCTTTCAGCATATTCATCATAGTTGTTTATGCACTAACAGCACAAAGTAAAAAAAAAAAAAAGAAATCAAAGTTCTATTCTATGCTAGACAATGCCAAGGCTTATTAAGGCAAATCGCAAGAAATTACAATTGTCATGAGAAACCTGAATACCAGACTAGACAATATGAGAAATGGTGAAATAGTTAGAAAATGTGGATTAGGAATTCATAATGACTGTAGAAAAAAATAGGTCCAACGGTGTATGACTAATGACCAAGTAGTAGCCAACACCTGGTCATTTCAATAACGCCCAAGACTTATAGACACAGAGAAATGAAAAACCAAATTGACTATATAACTACCAATAAGAGATTCAGGAAGGCTGTTTTACACTGCAAAATATTCCTAAGTGCCTAGTGCAGCAGCAACCACCTTCCTGTGATATGTAAACTTAGAGTGAAACTACAGAAATTGAAGATTGCCACGACAACACCCAAGTTGCAATATGACAAACTCTTGAATGACCTGAATCTGAAGGAGAAATATATGGAAACTTGAAGTGGGACACATTAAGAGAAGCTTTAGTAATGTCAGCAATCAAGATCATCCCAAAGAAAAAAGAATGGATGACAGATGAAATTCTTAACATGATGAAAAAGAGACAAAAAACAATGCCAAGATGTGGTACAAAATCTAGGACTCTGCACAAAAACATTCGGAACAAATGCAGGTCAACTAAAGAGGAATGACTTGATGAAAAAATAGAAAGAATACATGTCACAGATAAAGCAGATATGATGAAAAAAATAAGAGAACTAACAAGACAAAAGACATCATCAACAGGATGCATAAAATCCAAAGATGGAAGGTTGAGATTAGAGAAAGAAAAATACTTCAAAGATGGAATGAATATATCAGAACTCTTCCATGATGAAAGAAAACAACTGACAATACACAGAATTATGAATCTGAAGTGGGATATTTATTTTTACCCAATAAGGTTTTTAATTATTCTGAATTTAACAGTTACTGAATTATATATTATTCTTTTGAGTGAACAGAAGTCAAAGGCAGTAATTCAGAATTATTTCCATTTTGAACATCCATGCAAAAAATAGTTGATAAAATGAAAAAAATTAAATTTAAAAAAAAAAAACAAAAAAAAAACGGTTCACACTTGAAAATGGCATTAAATTTTACATGTTTTTATTTAAATAAAAAACTTATGAACAACAATGGGTTGAATTTCAAAATTGCACTAAAATTTTTTTTTTTTTATATATAAATATTAAGTGTCCCATCAAATAATCTTTTAAATTATGCAAGCATCAACTGTTAGAAAAAAATTATTTTAGTTTTATTGAATTATTTTTGTTAAGGCTCAGGACAAATTTTCTCTATGTTCACACTTGATATTGAATAAATGTTTTACTGATGTCATATGTTTGGGAATTTTTCTTTTCTTAAAAAAATTTTCGAACACACCCCAAAAAACCTAGATACAATGTATCAAAAAAGGAGTGAAACAAACCCCTAAAAACATTTCCATAAAGATTTCAAATAAAATAATCTATTCAGTATACAATTCATTCATTTTGTTTGAAATGGATAATTACTTGATTTTTGGTAATTTTTATTTTTTTAAAACAGCAGGTATTGATTTTTTTTTTTTTTTTTTAAATTTTGGTTTGAAAAACACATCCATTTTGGTGTTATTGACAAAAGGTTAGTTGTATTACTTTTTATTTTTCTAATCACATCTTTTAATTTTCTCCAACTTTTATAGCATCTGAATGCTTTCTATAATAATATTCCCTTTTATTTTGTTATGGATTCTACATTGTTTTTTATGATCAAGAAGTGAATGATTTTAAATTTTTACTATACTGTTCTTATCCTAAATTTTACTCATTTTGTAAAATAAATTCCAAATAAGTGTTTCTCTTAAATTTATTCCCTGTCATGCTTAGCATTCAACAAGACTGAATCTCTATTAAAGAGGTATTTTAAACAAGTACACTTGCTAGCATATAATAAAGATAATGTGATGAAACAATTTATGATCGATTGTCATACATACTATCCATGTCATACACGTAAATTAAACAGTAAACTTGATATCAAATGGATTTTGGTAGGTGACAGTAATTGAATCTACTGAAAAGACTTGGAAGTTTTCAAAGGAATAAAGAGATTTCTGCTTGAAAATATATTTGTGTCATGGTAAAAGGACACTTTTTAAATGAATCCCATATTTTATATACAACTAAATCTGTCACCAATATGCTGACCCACTGAAGCCAAGTTTGGTTTTAAAGAATAAATTTAACAAAATAATTATTTTAAATTTTTATATTAATATACATTTAGTTTCAAATCAAGTCGGATAAACTCCAAAAGATTAAACGTTTTTAAAAATTTTATCTCCTAAATCCAAGTTTTTCTATCATAAAATTAGCCAGATAAGTATTAAATGAAATGAAATTTGATAAGCCTACAAGGAGTTAATGCACACAAACATTCTTATGTTTATCAAGTTAACTGCTCTCCACTTTCGGTAATTATAAAATTTTCACTTTTACTTATCGGTAAAAATAAAATGTGAATGTTTTAACAAATTTTTTGGCTGTAAATGTAAGTTATTATAAAAAAGGAAAGTGAATAAGACATCAGTTTCTTTGCTCCTTATTTGCAATCTTTTGCTTATTCTAATAGAAATGGGAATATTATTGTTTACCAATGTAGAATTTTTGAATTGCATAAAAAAATACTCATAGATGTGATAAACAATAAAATCTCATTTGTTTGTATCTGATATTTAAGCCACTTTTTTCCAAAGAAACCAATGTTTTGTATTTTTTCATTTTATTAATTGATTTCTGTTTAGAGGAAAAAACCATAATCCATTTTATCTTATTGTCATTGGCTTTCATTTCATAGGTTAAGATGATTATATCATCTGATTCTATTTGAATAAAAACTTTAAAAAAAAAAAAAGGAATTTATTTTATTCTATTTGAATTAAAACTATGGAGTGATTACGTTGGATCTTAAGTTTATTTCCATTATTAGTTCTTCAGCAAAAAGTAATCAGCTTTTATCTTAAAACCTGAGTATTTAACATTTGAATACAGAAGATGAATTTTAGATATTACTAGATATTATATTTTTCTTTAACATTTTCAGTTGAATCTCAACCAAACTTGTTTTAAGGAGTGACTTATGTATTCCAGAAAGCACTTTTTCTTGTGCAAGATAAATGTTTTCTGTTCAGTGATAAATATTTAGCTGGTAATCATCATAAATTCCTCTGACAATTCATGATGTTAGTTTAACACTAAGTTTTGTTTAGTGAAGAATCATCGAAAGTGAAACATTACTAGTTTTTACCAATCATTTTTCTTTTATTTTTTTTTTATCTTTTATAAAGAATATACAAATTTTCCATGTTTTGAATGTTTTTTCTGTGTTGTTGATTATTTTACAAATTCTAATTAATAGAATATATTTCTTTTCTTTATTTTGAACTTGAATTTAAAAAGAAAATTATGAATTATTCTTGAGTGTTATTCATTTTGATAAACTTTGGTTATGTATTTACTTTGTAAATCAAACAAATTGTGATCAGGTATTACTCAATATTATACTCTCCATCATTTTTTCTTTGATTTGGATTTTTTTTATCCAAGGATTAATTATAAGTGAAAAAATGTCACATTTTATAAAACGGAACATTTCACAAATATGCTTTAATATCATTTACATCTTTCACCTCAATTTTTATAGATTTACTGACAAAAATAAAATATTTGATTGGCAAAAAAGTTGGTTCTGTCATTGTTAGGTGTCATCAGGAATGTTTAGTTATTCATTCAAAGTGTTTCACAATATATTGACAGCTGTTGCATGCATTTCTTTTTTTTTTTAAAAAAGAATTTGTCAAAATTATCATTTTTGTTCATTGATTATAATAATGAAGGCAGAAGAAACTAAGCAATATTTTCAACATTTTTTTAAATTCAAGAAAGGTAAAACTAACTCGATTTGTGAAGTTTTTAAGGAAGTTATTGTGGATGATTGAAAATGATGGTAAAAGTATTTCATGAAGCTGTGTTAGAAATGTCTCACTTAATGATACATTGTTGTTGGGAGCATCATTTGAATTTGATTGCAATCAAATGACTACATTTGAGAATAAGAGAATAATGACTTGCAAGATAGCTAACTTTTTTCTTTTTTTTTTTTTAAAATCATTTCACACCAAGCAAGGTGGGAATGCCACTAGTATGCAGTGGGTTACAGAGAATGAAAGTGAGAGAAATGACTGGGTATAGGGGTGGATTGAGTAAAGGACAAAAGCTGAACATGGTTCAAGAAGATAGAAAACGGCAATTGACATTGCATTTAAATTTTTGAAGATTGTATTTATCCAGGAAGCAAGTGGAAGGGAGTTCCACAGGCAGAAGTGCAAGAAAAACCGTTGGAGTAGAAGTGGCAGTTATATTTAACTATTTCAACAGTAAAAGGGTGGGACCTAGATGCCAATCTAGTAGCATGCTTAAATTCACATAGTCCAGGCACCAGAGGGAAAATCAAAGCAGTTGCCATGAAAATATTTGTAGAAAATACAAAGGAAAGCCATGTCACATTGGTGAGAAAACCTTGAGATGAGTAGCAGGAGCACCAAACCAGATATGGCAACAGTATTCAATGCATGGATGAATGGTAGATTTGTAAATTGTCCAAGATAGACTCAAGCTTTACTATTATCAAGAGCTTGATATACATATTCAGTGATAGCCATTAACAATCAGTGGTAAACCCAGCAAAATGGAAGCCATATTGTTTGTCAGAGAGTAGGTTGTGACAAGTAAGATGCTTAACCACTTCAGCATTGATTAAAGCCTCAAATACTTTGCCAGAAAGCAGTAGGAGACTAGAAGGGTGATAGAGGGGGTCAGAAAGTTCTTAAAAACAGTAACTACAGAGGAGGATTTCCAACAAGCTGGAAAGGACGACGCAGTGAGGCAATAGCTATAGAGTTTGGAGAGAACTGGAGCCAGCTCAGGAGTACATATCTTTAGGATGACAGCTGGGATCCCATCACTTCTGCTTACCCTAGAGTCTAATTTAGAAATGATGTCTCAGACCAGTGATGGGGTTATGTGCATATCACTCAGTAGAGCCTCAGTTCTAGTGGGGAAATCAGGTGTGGGTACTCCAAATGAGTCAAGTTTTGGAAGTGAATTTCCAAGCAAAGCATTCTACCTTATCTACTGTAGAGGTCAAGACTAGAAATTGATTGAATATAGGAGTGATTGAGGATTTGATATTGTTCAGCACACTCTTGCAGAACCACTAATAATCTCTAGAACCAAACTTGTCAGATGTTATATGTTGTTTCATTCTATCAGCAAACAGTAACTTCACTTCTTTGAGGACCTGCTTGCACTCATTATGAGCAGAGGCACAGTCATCTGTTGCAATCTGACATGTCACTCTGGTACAGCCAGAAGTGATTACTGTGGGCTATAGCAGTCAAGAATGAAGGTGAGAACCAAGGAGATGAATGCAATTTAATATTTGAATCCAGCACAACCAACCATTTACATTAGCATGATTAGCTTACCTACTTTGAAGTAAGAAAAATGTTTTTTGTTTATTTCTTAATTGTAAATAATGATTAGCTTACATAAATTGTAAGTAATTGTAGGTCAAGTGAAGTGGTTATGCATATCATTCAACTGGAAGGAAGTCTAGTATGAGATCCTTTCATAAAATCACTTAGACCAATTGAAGGCAGTTAATTGATGGAAGACATTTGGAATTAAGAAATATATAGTGTATGTCTCTCCCCCAATAATGCCGAGATAGACTTTGCATTGAATATCATGCCATACTATCATGGGATGGTAGGGACCAGCTCTATCTGACTTGTAAGTGTGGGCATGAGCCACATGGCATATATATAAACATCTACACCAGTGACGAGTGAGCAATCTCTCTCGTATTGCAGATGAGAATGTAGGGTTTATGTTTTGCACATACAATCTAACTGAGCAATTAATAAAACGGGTGTTGAATAAAATGTAGTATTAAATATAAGATTAAGGCTTATGTTTACATTAGTTGACAAAGTGAAGTCTTTGCAGAAATATGTATTTCATCACGCTACCAATAGACTAAACTTCCTAGGTGACCAGGTAAAAATTGTTTCAGCTCTGTTTGGAACTCTTTTTTTTTTTTTTTTTTTTTATTACTATTTATCCCAATCTTTTTAAAAAATAGTTGTGTGTGCATATATATATATATATATATATATATATATATATGACCTTGACTAATCCATTCATGTGACCTCCAAAGCTTGATTTCTCATATCTATAAGTGATTATTGTCATTAATGTTATATACAAAATATGCTTTCATAATTGTTTCAATTACAATAGCCAGCTGCTGTCACTTAGATATTGTAACTTCAGTAAAGTTTAGAGGGAATTTGTGTACATATACAATTATGACAAGTAAGATATGAAAAGTAAAAAAGAGAAACCTAGTTCCCAGCATTCTTTTTTCCTTTTGTGATCATAATATTACTAACCAGTTATTTTCACATTAATTATGGAGTACAAGAAGAATTCTTGCTCTGCATAGATACACATAGTTTTATTTACCTATTATTTTTTTCTATTTTCATGCTCCCCTCCCTACTGGTTACTAATAAAAAGTAGCAAAAGGTACAGACATTATTTCATTGGTTATGTGGACTAATATCATTTTATATATATATATATATATATATATATATATATATATATATATATAACTTTAGCTATTACAAGTACATTTTCATTGTTAAAAAAAAAAGTCAGTTTCTTTTAATTGTATGATAAATGCTTTAAGTAGTTTTGAAATTATTAAATTTATGCCATGGAAAAAATTAAGGTGGGGAAATGTAGGCATTTATATACTAGGTGGGGGTACTCCGAATGAGTCGAGTGTTGAGTTAGAAGAGAACTGCTTGTGTTCATTTAAATAAAGCTAAAACTAGTGAATGTTATTTGGTATTAAATGACCTATATAGATATAAATGTAAATCCATTAATAATTCATTCAGATGTTTTAAAGTATGTCGGACAAGAATATATTTTTCTTTCTTCTATCAATATTCAAATGCAGCATTTCACTGATGTTATTTCATAAATATTTGTAACCACAAAAGAAAATTGTAGCTGGTGCTTTTTGCTTGTTTAATTATCTATTTATATTGTTTGACTTTAGACAGGTTATTTTTATTTAATAAATCTGGCATTCTTTTTATGTCAGCATTCAAAGAATTATCATGTTAGTTTTAATAAGATGTAAACATGTTAAAATTTCAGTTCCTCCTTAGCAAATATGTCAAAGCAATGTCCTGCTTGATTAATACTCAATAAATGTCCATTTCAGAATTCCATGTAGAGAATTTAAGAGAAAACTATAGACCACCATGGAAAAGAGAATTTCTCTTATAAAATATACAAAGATGAATATAAATGCAGATGTGATATTTTGGAAGATAAGCTTATTAAAATGACCAAATATTAAACAAGGTCAGAATATAATTATCATAATCAATATTTAATTATTTTTCAAGAGTAACTCATTGCAAAATACAAGTGTTAAAAATTGTGTTCATTTTGCACTTGGGAAAGGCACAAACTCATTTCTAAATTCCATCTTGTGCTACTTCTCTTTCAAGCAAAAATATTGTTTGCAGCAATTCATTTGACAAATTTCTGACCATATTGAAAGTGTGAAATTTACTTGAACTAACTGAAATCTTGTTTATATATTTATTTTTGGTTATATAAAGTTGAACCTTATTGATATTTTTTTTTTTTTTTTTTTCTTGTTTGTAACAAACCATGTGGTCAAATGATTTTACAGTTTTAATTTCTTTCTCTCTTTAGGAAGTGAAATAGCATTATGTATGAGTTTTGGCTGATTTCAGCTCCAGGTGAAAAAACCTGTGCACAAACTTGGGAGAGTCTAAACAACCTAACAGCTAAGCAAAATAATCTGTCTACCAACTACAAATTCCAAATTCCTGATTTAAAGGTAATTTTTGTTATCTAACATCAATGTTCATATTTTCATTTTATTATATTTGAACTATTTTGCATTTATATCAACAGAACATACCACTATGTGCTTAAAAAGCCATTAATATTTTGAAATTTTTTTTTTTCACTCAATGCAAGGCCAAAGAGCCTCTTGAGTTATTGAATACGGTTGTTGTATGTGTGTAGGCCCAAGAGCCTCGAGTTATTGAATTAGGTTGTTGTATGAGTGTAGGGTATTTTATAAGAATATGTAGGAACAATAGCAGTTAACCCTAGACTTGAAAATGTTAAGATTGTAGTGAACAGGAAAACATCCTCTTGGGAATCTCTTCCGCAAAGAAGTGGTTCTTGAGAAGAAGCTGTCTGGGTGGGACCTTCTCCTTATGAATGGAATACAAAGGGGATCGAGTGTGCGTGGCATGGCAGGAATTAAGGAATGTAGCTCATAAGAACATTTGCTATGGTAAGAGTTAGCGTTGCAAGAGGCTTGTGACATTTCATCTGTAGGGAAAGGGTTGTAGGTTAGAAAATAATTCATCACCCACAAGGTCGCATAGATGCTTTTGAACTCCATCAAGACTGAAAAGTAAGAACTGTGCAGCTGCAGCCCAGATATGACATCAGTACTTAACATTTGGTCTGATCTGGCTCTTGTAAAGATAGAGCATAGCAGCGGGAGTCAGATACTTACTGGAGCACTACAGGCAAACAACCTCCAGCATGTTTGACAATGGATACATACCAGTTCCAATTGAGGTTTGAAGTGAACTTGTCTCAATAGGTGTTCAAGGCAAGAAACCTCTTTGAGAACAATCATTCTGGGTAAAAATTTGGAGTCTACTTGGTGATGATGTTTAGAAAAGCCCACAAGTTCAATGCAGGCCATTAACAACAACCTTCATGAGCCTACCTGTTAAAGAGTTGATAATTGAACAAAATTCTTCCAGAAATTCCATAGCTGGAGAGTTTATATAGCAACTCCTTATGCCATGCAAAAAGACCTTTGCTATATCTAAGGCAGTTGTGCTTGTGATGAACTGTCTAGTGCTTCACTTATTCTTTATGCAATGACAGAACATCAGCACTGGATCTAGTGATGTGATATCCATACTGTTTGTTGCTCAGAATTTGTTCCTTCTTGTTGATCATAGACTCAAAGAGTTTGCTGATGATATTAAGGAGGCTAATGGGTTAATATTGTGATGTGGATGAGTGCTCACCTGCATTCTTGAAAACAGGGTATACAACTGACACCTTGGGAAGCATTTTTTCTTCAGGCAGCAGTTAAACAATTTTACTAAGATTGGAGATAACTCTAGGCTAATGGCCTTAAGAACAACTGGTAGCCTTTTTAGATAATTCTGGAAACTTCCTGTACTATGATAGATATTACAAAATTTGTGTTCTGTGAAAGAGGGGATATCAGATAGAGAGTGACCATTATTGTCTAATGTAGAATTAGAGGCAAAGTTCATTGCAAAGGGCTTTGCCTTATCTGATGTGGATGAAGTAACCTTGGGGCCATTTACAATAGTAGTCACTGATACTTTGCTTCTATTGAGAATTTTGTTTGATATTTTTCAGAACTTATGGGAACCAAGCCTTTTGTCTTCAACCTTGGCTTGGACTGAATGTGCATAGCTGATCTTTGCATTTTCTAGAACTCTCTTGCAATGATTGTGAGAAATTCTAAATGCATCAAGTGTCTTGCTACACTGTTCTCTGTGATAGAGATGGTAGTAGTGGTTATAGTGAGTTATGGCTGCAATACATTTTGGTCTGAAACAAGGCTGGCTATTCAGTTTTTTGTTGGTAGTCCTCATAATATGCTTGTTATGATAACTAGTGACTAACAATTGTTTGTGTACTCATTCTTAGAATTTGACTTCCAAATCCTGATGGAACATAACTTATAAATCTTTTTACAATTTGATTATTTTCTCTAAAAGTTATGTTCTTTTAGAATCCAAATCATAAAACATCAAAATCGGAAAAAACATGCTTACTCTGATCTCTCCTTTGGAATTGTCTACAGCTGCTTTCATTACAGTTGAAACAGTCTTGTCAATGGGTTGTATTTAAAATATTCTTTGTGTTACAATTTCTTTAACCCTAACATTCTACACAGCAACATTTTAAGATCCTCTGTATATAGCATATTTGTAAATGTCTGTAGTAATGAATCTATCAGCAGAAAATTGAAATACTCATATCCATAGAGATATACAAAATGCATTTCTTTGTCTGCTCTGTAGTTTTGTGAATGATAATGGTTTAAATGCTTTTTTTTTTTTTTTTTTTTTTTTAAAGTATTGCATTTGTTGGGTATCTTAGGCCAGCTTTTAATAGTTGAAAAACTTGGATATTTTAAAATCTTTTTTTAAAACTGATTAAAAAGAATTTCTTAAAAAAAAAACTCCTATTATAATTCAATAGGAGTTGATGCACCATAAAATCACATAAAATCTTTATCATTATATTGGTAATTTTATTTTTAAAATATCAAATGAGAACAGAGATGTTTTTATTAGCTTCTTTCTAAAATTTCACATTCATTTAAAATGTTTGCTTAAAAAATTGCTTTGATAAAAGTTCTATGTTCAAGTATTTAACATTTAAAAAGAAAGCAGTTGGTTTAAGTCAGGTTTTACCTTTATTTAAAGAGGCATAAGACAAAGATGGGTCTTCTCTCCAGATCCTTTATTGAGTTTGTTCAGCTAAAATCCTGATGCATCATGAAAAGTAATCTTAGACCATCTTGTATATATCTTTTTGTTCATTAGAGTCTTTGAATAAATTTATGTTAACTTCAATAAAAAGTAGATTTGTGTATGCCATATCTTAAGGTGAGTAATAGTTGCAGCATTTTAAGTCACACTTGTTTTTAGGTGACCACAATTCAAAAGTAAAACTAATCATTTATATTTTGTCATAAAAATACATTGATTTGAGTATTTTTCTTTGTTTAGGTTGGAACTTTGGATGTTTTGGTTGGACTTTCAGATGACCTTGGTAAACTGGATGATTATGTGGAGCGGTAAGAATCTTAGTGTTTAAGACAATTTTAAAATGAAAATATGCTTTTCAATTAACATGTTGAAACATTTTGTGTGACAGCTTTTATACAAATTTTGGCACTTTAATTTGTATTTTTCAGAAAGATATATTCTTTATTGATGATTACAAATTGTAATTTTTGCTTTAATTACAACCAGCCAGTTTTATTTCTAGAAGGAATCAAACATTTAGTCAAAGAAAAAAAAATAGGCCAGTTTCTACCTTCTTGTGCAACTTGGGAATGTGTTTCTTATTTTTTGTTACATGACCCAATGTATTCTGTTTCCTTGTGTGAACATTTTTTCCATTCAGATATATTCTGCCATTGCAGACTTTCCTACATCTCCTTTGGATATGGTGTCTTTATATTCCTTGAGTTTAAGGAAGTAGCTGGTTTCTTCCTTAGGTTTTCTTTCACATCAAAAATGTTATTCATTTTTCTCGGAAAAGGATCAACTTTAGTTAAGAGTTGTTTTGCTACTGAAAACCAGTCTGATATTATAATGTTAGCAAATCTTTTGAATTTTAGTTGCTTCTTAAAGTGTGCATATTGTATCTACATAATGGCTGTCTGTCGGGTTCATCCTCTTATTTCTGATATTAGAAGAGATGTCTTTATATTGACTAATGCATAAAACTGTATAGACAAAGGTGTCGCTGTTTGACACATATCCGAAGGTTATGCTTTGTTGGAGGAAGAACATATTTACTGAAGCCTTATTTAATATGAATAAGGCTATCACTGCCAAAATGCAGCAGCAGAAAAATGCCTACAATTGTACTAAATTTGGCAGCTGCATGATAATATCAAACCACATGTTGAACAAATGAAGTATTAAAAATCATGCAAATGAGTGAGGAAGTCTTGCTCCTCCTTTTTCTTACTTAATTGACTTTGTACCCCTTGATGATCACCTTTTTCTGCTTTCTGCACATTTTTTAAATAACAAAATCTTCACAAGAGCTTTGATTTGAAACTGATAGCCCCTTTTTTTATCGTAAAAGGGATTTATGATTTGCCTTCACACTGACAGAAAATTAAAATAATTATGCTCATTAATATTTTTTTTTATAGAATAAAACTTTAATTCTGTAAAATGTTTAAAAACTTCCAAGTTAATAATACCAACTCACTTACTAAAAAATGACCCAAGTTTAAAATGTTAATGTTATAGAAATACCGGCACATAAGTTAAATACCCACCACCACTATATATATATATATTGTCAAAAGGGGAATCATTTATTTCTGAGAAACTTCTATCTTCTGACACTCATTTTTTGAATTCTGAATTTCATCAAGAACAAATATTTCTTAAAACTGCAAAAGAATAAATTGAAATACTGTATTGGACAATACAGAATGAAACAACCAGACTGGCATGTGAAAATTTTGCGAATGATTAAAAAATAATTTTATGATTCCACTATAATGAAATTTTGTTCCACAGATCATCTAAGATGTAAATTCAGCTATATTTTATTCAAATAATCCAGTGGTATAAAACCCAGTTTTCATGCATTGTGTTGTGGTTGCCTGCAAAGTTTAATATTTCTGAATGAAAAAGTCACTGCACCTTCAGTCATTAAGTTGCTCCTATGGTCAAAATAGGTTAGCAAAATTGGAATAGGTTTTAAATTTTGCTAGTATAAACTAGTAAATTTCATGGCAATTCAGTCATTAATTTAGAAATATGATAATCAACAAGTGAAAGAAGACCAGAAAACAATCTATCATGATGATATTTTTTGAATTAACTCTTTACATATTCAGAAGAATTAAAAGTTCTGACTTTTTTTTTTTTTATAAAATTTATCCATTTTATTTAGTCTTGATTTGAGTTCATTTTTGACATTAATGTATTCCAGAGTGACCCGGAAGATTGCGCATTATCTTGGAGAAGTGTTGGAAGATCACAAGGATAATCTACGAGAAAATCTCAAAGCAGGCGGAGGTAATTCTATTTTCTTGAAATTCAGGATTAAATTCTTTTTTGTTTGATCAGGCTTTTAAATATTTCTTATTCTATCATTCCAGGTAATTACAGTTAAGTTTCTCATTCCTTTAAAAGCTTTTGTTTACTGATTTATTATTCTTCAGTATATTAAAATTGAATTAATCATTTTTTTTTGTCATTCAGCTGATTTTAAGGTAAAAATTCTTTGCTTTGAGTTATTGTCATAGAACCATAACTACAGAGCTGTGTCTATGAAAGAATACCTAAAACAATTGTTAAAAATAAATCTCGATGTATTCAAAGACATTGTCTATCTTTTAAGTATATATTGTTCAATAAGAATGCAAAATTATCAGTCATACATAATCAAGCAATCAACCATCTCTAGTGATTTACAAAAGATTTATGTAGATGCTGATGACTCAGATACAGATTCTTACAAATGAGAAATCATCCAGCAGCTGTCAGTACTTTCTTTTTTCTTTACTATTTCACCCCAAGCAAGGCAGGAATGCCACTAGTACACAGGGGGTTACAGTGAGTGAAAGAAAAGACTGGGCATGGGGGAGGGGGAATTGAGGAAAGGACAAAAGCTGAACATGGTTCAAAAAGATAGAAAATGGCGATTGACATTGCATTTAAATTTTTGAAGATGGTATTTATCCGGGAAGCAAGTAAACAGAAGGGAGTCCAACAGGTGGGAAGTGTGAGAAAAGAAACTTTTGAAGTAGAAGTAGTGGTTACATTTACCTAATTCAACAGTAAAAGGGTAAAAATCTAGTAGCATGCTTAAACACATGTAGTCCAGGCACCAGGGTATAAAGCTTGTCAGGTCAGTAACCATAAAAATATTTGTAGAAAAGACAAAGGGAAGTCACATCACATTGGTGAGAAAGTGACTGAAGTCAAGATGCCAAGTTAGGATTGATTATATTGCAGATCCTTCTTTGGATTTTGTCAAGAACCTCAAGATGAGTAGCTGGAGCACCTGACCAGATATTCAATGCATGAACGAATGGTAGATTTGTAGTAAATGTGCAAGATGGATTCTGACAAGTAAATCCTTCTGGCATGACATAGTGACCTATGCAAATGTATTAGATCCAAATTGGAAATGTCAGAGTATATTTTCATGAGCCTCCTTTGTGATGTTATGTAGAATTTTGAGTGTGATACTAACAAGTCAAACAAAAATGTGCATGTTCCTCTCTAACTGACACTTATCTCTTCCTCCTGTTCTGTTCTTTATGCACACACACACACACACACACACACACACACACACACACACACACCTCTATGAAATAAAAGTTCTAAGTAAAATGAAATATTAACCAGACTTTATCAAATTCACCACTGTTCTCTAAGTTTTGAGGAAGCAGGTATGAAAATAAATTAAAAAGTTGCCCAAAGACATCAATTAAATCTATGAGGATCAGAAAAGTAACTCCCTATTTTATGTATGATGCATTCTTACATTTTGTAAAAATTATAGTTAGATGGGAGAGTTCATCATACATAAAATAGGGAGTTACTTTTTAATCACCCTGTATATATCAGTCATCTTTCTCTCATGTAAACGCATATACACTTGATTATACATAATCACTTACATTTGTGCACATAGTTAATTTTCATGACCCATAATTTATCTAGGGCTTTTATTCTTAAGCTGTCTGATACAAAGCAGTCTTAATAATATGGGGGACAGGTCAAAAATCATTTAAAAGGTTAAAAAGTACAAAATTAATAAATGGGGTTAGTGTTAAAAGTTCTGGTAAAGTTGGAAAATTTACTCAAAAAATAGACATTACCTCCTCTTTTCTTAGGCACCTAAGACTCTAGGAAGAGCTGATTAACTCAGAATCAAATTTGATTAGATATAAAAAAAAAAAAAAAAGAAAGATCTATAAGCAGGTGTATTGGTGTGAAATGTGTGGGCACATATATATTTGTGTACACAAGTCAGATGAGGTTGCTGTTTGTTGTATAAATCTTGAATCTGTACTTCATTTTCTTGATTGTGATTTTTTTTTTTTTTTTTTTTTTTTTAAGGTGAACCAATGTCTTATAAGAACCTGTATATCATGTATGGATAAAATACAACCTACAAGGAGTTTTCAAAATAAAGTTTTTGTGTTCATCACAATAAATTTAGCAATTGATTATTTTTGGGATAACATGATTTTATTCAATCAATATTTCACTGTTTTTGTATCTAATTAATCCTTTTAACTGTCTAGAAAAAGAATAATTTTCTTACTCTCCCTCTCAATATATGTTTTTATTTCACTTACACAGAAAATCCTCTTTATTGGTTTCATTCAGACTAGAGTTGAATCGGATTAAAGTTTGCAACACTGTAGCAGTATGAAAAACCCTTTTGAAATTCCTGTGTCCCTGATGGAAATAGGTGGGTAGGGTATGCAGAGAGCCAGTATTTCCTTCTCTGTTTGAAAAAATTATCTCAGAGTAGGTTGAGAAAATCTGCTTTCATATTTTTATGTTAGATGTCGCTGGGACATAAGGCTGAAAAAGTAATCATCATTTCTGATGCTGCTCTATTATTGTTGAGTTAAAACAAATGTTGAAATTTTACTTATTATAAAACGCAGATTGTGTGTGTGTGTGTGTGTGTGTGTGTGTCTGTAACATTTATATATTGGATCGGATTTTCTACATTTTTCAACCGATTTCAACAAAACTTCACAGGATTACATAAAATTAACTTGTGGTGGTTCTAACAGCCCCAAAAATGGGAAAAATATAATTGTTTTTGCACAAAGTCAATTTGAAAACACGATTAAGAGACATCATGAAAATCGAAGGGGGACAACTCACATCGGGTTGTTTGTGTGTGTGGGTTACTTTAAATATGGGAGCGGATTTCCTATATTTTTCAGCCGATAAAACAAAACTTCACTTTTTTTTTTTTTTTTTTTTTGGCAGGTAGTGTTTCTTATTCTCTTGCACACTTTTTTCTTTATTTTTAACATTCAGAATGCTTTAAAAATTCCATTTACAAGACAATTATTTATAATAAAATTCTATTCAATCAGTAGACTCATAACGATTGAAAACAATGTTTTTGTTTGGGTTTGACCAATTCGTAAAAAATAAAAAAAAAAAAAAAACTAATTAAGACATGCATGTCCGTCAACCTTAAACAATAATCTAACGATCTCTACTGATTGTAATGAATACAAACATCGAATAAATTCTTTATCTTTAGGGAAAGATAATGAAATCTAAACATACACAAGTCCTAACTAAAAATAATAACCGGAACGGGAAACTACTTTAAATACACATGGTGTTCAATTTTTTTACTGTATTCAATAAGTAAAAATCATAAATTGTAAAAGATTATTATTACAGAAAGGCTACTAAATGAATAAGATTTGTTAGATCATAATTAATAAACCCAAATAAAGTTAATATTTTTTTGTATTAGAAACAACGAGTGGAAAATATATTCAAATCAAATTCTAATTATGAATCACCACAAGCAAAATATGCAATTTTTTTACTGTATTCAATAAGTAAAAATCATAAATTGTAAAACTAAAAGATTACAGAAAGGCTACCTACATTTTTCAACAAATTTCAACTTTTTTTTTTTTTTTTTTTTTTTTGGCATGTAGTGTTTCTTATTGTCTTGCACACTTTTTCTTTATTTTTTACATTCAGAATGCTTTAAAAATTCCATTTACAAGACAATTGTTTATAATAAAATTCTATTCAATCAGTAGACTCATAACGATTGAAAACAATGTTTTTGTTTGAGTTTGGGTTTGACCAATTCGTAAAAAAAAAAAAAAAAAAAAAAAACTAATTAAGACATTGCATGTCCGTCAACCTTAAACAATAATCTTTGTCAATTTTATTTTTCAGTCTTTATGATGGTGGATACTTGATCTATCTCTTACTGTTATATCCCCGGGCAACGCCGGGCTCTACTGCTAGTATCTAATAAATATCACCTAACCAGAGGCTAAAGCTAAGCATGTGTATGGCAAAGTAAAAAATCTAAACCTTTTTTACTAAAAAGAAAGAAAACCATTGACACCTGCTTAACATTTATCAAACAATGATGTGCAATCTTTGTTTTTGATTAAAACATGTCACCTTTGGGATGCATTAGTGCCATGTTTTTTCACTCAGTAATTTACTCTTGCAACTTGCATTGTGCCATTGTGCCCTCTTGCCTCCTTCAGGTATCTGACAATCCAGGTAAACTTCTGGGAATTTTGAACTGAACCCTTTATTCTATGGAGGCAGATTGTTCTTGTTCTGCTGGCTATGTCTAGAGATATTTTGTTCTTTCTTTTTAGTCCTGCTCAGTTATTGTTAGTCCTGTTACCACTAAGTTTGTCAGTCTGACTCAGGAATTGAACTCACATATACTATGCCACCAAGTTCATGAACAAATTCTAATGCTTGATAGTCGTCTGAAATGTGAATTGCTTGTTCACAATTAGAATGATGATAGAACAACAGTTGTATTTGCCTGTTTTTGTTTTCCCATTCTTTTTCTGAAAGCTGGGATAATTATCTGGTAGTCTTATGGCTGCTGCAGCTATGATTTGCCATTCCTATGTCTTTCTCACATTTTTGTACATATATTTCCTTTTTTGTAACCTCAGTAGATCTACTTAAATTGTACCCAGCGACTCTGCCAGTGTATCACCAATGATGTATTGGTATGATTTGACCATTAATTTACATTTGCTTGGGTCTCTCTTGTTCTGGAAAGAATATGATCAGATTGCTACTTAACAGAGTTCTGATAACCTACTTCTCAAAAATTTTTCCTATACAAAGACTGAAACAAATCATATGGTCCATTGATTGCTGATTTTTTTTTTTTTTTTTTTTATAGTTCTTGTCCAAAATTACTCTGCTTAAGAAACGCCACCAATCTGATGGATAATTCTTTATGTAAGTGACATTGTCTGAAAGGTTTTTAAAGATCAGGTTTGATTATTGCCAAGAAAATAATTTCTCACCATTTTCACATAACTTGATAAATATAGCAAGTGGGTACATGGCTATACCCATTTATCACCAAGTTAATTAAGTCTGGTTTCTTACGAATCCCTTCAATCAAGAGATTCCTTCATCGTCAGATTAGCTAGATGTTTGCTACAGGTCTAAGATGGGGTTCCATGAGTGGGATTTGGGTCCTCCATGTCTTCATTTTTTTTATCTTTATTCTGCCATGCTGACTAATGCCAGGCATCACTTTATTTCATTCAGTAATGTTCTTTCTGGTTTATATTCTCCACTGATTAGACTTCATTGCTTTCTTTGTTGCAGACAATTCATCTTATTTATTTATTCTAAATAAATGTTATACAATATATTGCAAATTATTTCTACTAAAGTAGACCAATCTTTTGCAACAGTACTTACTCAAACCATTTAGTTACAGTGTTTACACTGATTATTAACTACTTTTTGTTCTTTTTACTTTCAGTTGATTTAGTTACTTATTTGTTCAGGTTTCAGTGGGATCTGGCCAAATACCCCATCAAACAGTCATTACGTAACATTGCTGAAGTCATCTCCAAGGTATATTTGCTTTCTGTTCAATTGGATTTGTCTCAGCTCAGCAGTAATTATTTGTCATTAATTGAGTGGGAATAATTTATAATTTTGGAATGAAAAATTGTTTAGAAAAATCAAAATATTTGAGCTGATGACAAGCATTTATATTTTAATTTCTTCTTTAAAACAATTGAAAAACATAACATTTGATGACAGGTATAACACCAATTCTATTTTGCATGTACCTAGGCTACCTTTGTAATACTCTATTATTAAATGTAAATGCTGTTTGAAGATTTTCAAAGTTGCTAATTTCATCTATGTTCATGGTGATTTTTGAACTATCTGAACATGCAAATCAAATTAGATGCTACTAAGAAGAAAAGTTCTTTTATTACAAGATTATAATAGACAATCAGTTGAATAGAGTAAAAGTGATAGAAGATACCAATCTGTGTGGAAATCAGCTTCTTGCAAGTTAGGAAAGTGACATGTGCTTGAGGAGGAGGTGGTTTTATATTTGCAACATTGTGATGGAGACCAACTTTAATGTCAACTGCAAACAGAATATGCAACTTGGCAGACGATCAGTAACTCTACTGAATGTCAATCTCACATTGGATGCACTTCAGAATGATCTGCTTGAATCAGTTTGGATGTGTTGTATTTATTAAGAGTTAATGCAATTAACCATTGCTCATGTCTTGGAGTTTACATTTTCTCTGCACCTCCCTAATCAGATAAATGAGCTCTTTTTGGTCATAAGGTAGTGAGAAATAGTCATTGACAACTGATCCACATCAGAATTCTTAATTTCTTTTCATCATTGTCACTAAAAAAGAAATTTAACATTTCGTATATTCAAAGGAGTACTAAGAGTAAAATGTTTGTAAGAAGACAATGGGGAACACTAAGAAGAATGGAAATGGTGTAGCTTGAAGTGGAGAAAGAAAATTATTGTTATAATATGGCAAACAAGTTGTAAAGTTGTGAAATGCCAAAATGAAAAGAGATTTTGTAAAAAAACAAAAAACATTGATGAATCTTCTGAAATCAAACATTTCCTTTCTATTTTCATTTGGATGGATACCATAAATAATACCCTAACCCAAGAGAATATTACAGATCTGATAAAGTGAATTAAGATTTTAAGATCTTTTAATAGTAAGGTCATCTACTTCTAATTTGCATAATGATGTGTTTAAATCAATGAATGAGTGTTCTTGTTTGAAAATGAACTCATTTTGTCATTTCTCTATCTTTCCATGTATGCAACTGTTCCTAAAATGTAATCATTGTTTTATTTTACAGCAAGTTACTCAGGTAGAAACTGATTTGAAAACCAAATCTAGTTCCTACAACAGCTTGAAAGGAAACCTTCAAAACCTTGAACGCAAAGCAGCGTATGTACATTCTCTATGTTCTTTCAATCTCTTTCACTGTGAATATTTAGTGGTACTGCTCTACAAATTTACTAAAATATTTTAATGTAAATAAATGTAAAATATAAAATAAATATATAAATGAAAGATGGACATATTACATAATATGAAAGTACTAACAATTTTTATGAGTTAAGCTGAGCTTTGAATATGCCTAAAACTTCTCTATGGTAATAAGGAAATGTGGAAATCTATAATAAATATCTTAAAATATTAACAGGACATCATTTTAGAAAGTAGTCATAGCCTTTATTTTCTTTTGTAAGTTATGTATTTAGGAAAAACCTGTGATCAATAAACTTGTATCAATTCAGTTTAATTTTCTTGTATTCTGTTGTAAATTATCAAAATCTACTATTTATTTATTTTTGTTACTTCTTTATAGAGGCAGTTTATTGACCCGAAACTTGGCAGACATTGTCAAAAAGAATGATTTTGTTCTTGATTCAGAATATCTCACCACTCTTTTGGTGGTGATTCCTAAGTAAGTACTGTTTTGTGTGTGTGTTGTGTTGTTTTTTTTTTTTTTGTTTTTTTATGTCTTTTATCTGAAATGCAAATTTTAGAATATACAAATGAAAAAAAAATTTTGTGTCAGAGTTTCATAAACCTTTTGAGCATGGTTTACAATGTATTCAGAACAAAATATATATAACTAATAAAATTTAACCTATAAACCATTACACACACATACACACACCTGGGTTTTAAGTTTTTACATTTAGTTGTATCAAGAAAAAATTGAATTCAAGTTTATGAAATATTGGGTTGTAGAGAAAGTTTGTTTTCACCATTAGATGGCATTAGAAGCATCTAGTTTTAAAAAAGATTGTATTTTGACAACTGTTGTAGCTGCATTTAAAAATTTCTATCATTGGCCATAGAAGAAAATAAGTAACACTTTTAAAATCTCATTTATTTTCTGTTTTAAAGATAAAAATGCAGCTGAAACATAAGATTTGTGTAGTTTATCAAAGAACTACAAATAATTTATTGCGTCAAAAGTAGTTTGTACTGTCCATTTCTCAGTGGACAATGAAACCAATTGAGGTTAATAGTAAACAAATGAATACATGACTTGAGAATGATCAACATTATATGATACAGGAAATAGCCAAGACAGAACATACAAATCAAGCACTGAAAATCATTTGCAACAACTGGGTTATGTGAGTCACTTGGATGTATGGCTTCCATTTTTTTAAACAAATTTTGATGGGTGATAAAAGTGGATACTTTGCAGGAAAAAAAAGGAATGCAAGAAATTGTGGAGGAGGTGAAATTAGCCACCACTAACTGTATGAAATGTGAAGTTTTCATCTAAGTTGATGCCGTGTATATTGGTAAATAAGTTCTTGGTCTAATGATTGGATAAAAATGCATTTATTTTATCCAATCTTTTAAACAGAATTTCTTTGTGAGAGTACTTAATTCAGCTGTGTATGAAACTGATTAAACATTATACAGTAAAAAATTTCAGATCAAAATTCAGCTAATGACTACATGTCATGCTACATGTCATGTGCTTCTCTACTATAAGCTCCTTCCAGAGGATCAAATGATTGATTCAAACAAACACTGTTTCCCAATTAGACCAACTGGCCTAAAGAGAAACAGCATGGTGGGGAAATTTTCATTCATTCACTATATTCAGCAGGTATTGCACCTTCAGGATACCATTTATTGCAGTTTTTATAGAAAAAACTTTAAAAATGTTTTGGTTCTTAGTTTACTAAAAAATATAATTTGTAGGCGGACGGAATTATGAAGTTTCCTGAAAGTTGTAGAAGATAGTCAAACAAAATGGTAAATAAAGTTTGTTAAAAATAATTTATCTTTATCTGATAAATATTTTGTTACCTAATAAAAGTAAAACTAGTTGAATAAAGTTTTCAGTACTTACTGGAATATTGTTTATATTAACTATTAGTTTGAATAACTTGGATTAACTTTGTATAATTTTCAGGATAGATTCTGTATACATATGAGTCAATAAAGTGATTCTTTATATTTCACATGCTATTTATATAAAGCACACTTGAAGAGGAGACAATCTGTACAGATTTGTTTGATTAATCAGCTCAGATCAGGTGATGAGGCACACATTTTGCAAGAGTCTGCTGCACACTTGATCAGGCATATCATAAAAGGCTTAAATTTACTTCAGTTTATCAGAAATAAACTATTTTTATAACGTATATTTTGCCAAACTACAATTATAAAGTTGATTTCCATAAGATTTATTATTAGTAATAAGAGTAGTTGCAATATATCAGGTAATGCATTTTTTTGTCTTTGTAATGATTTTTAAAAATAATTGAAAGAAAAAAAAATATATATACACACACACACCATAATAGTGACTACAGAATGATGTTTGGGAGCAGAAATGGTTGAATAATACAATGCAGCAGGAAGTGTGTTACTCCTGTGAGTAATTGTTAGTGATTTCAGACCTCACAATATATCCAGATATAATGGCAAAACCTGTACAAGACATGTCATTCAGTGATGGCAGATTAAAACACTTAGCTAAATTAAATACTATAATCATAAGTGAAAACATTGTAGTTTCATTCTTTTATTAGTCTTTCAATATGTAGCTTTGTATGTATATATTAAAGCTTCAAAGAAAATTTGGTCACAATTAGTTAAAAAAAATCTCTGAATCAAGATAATTAATTTTTAGAATAAAGTAATTAGTGGAACCTGGTTAGAATTTAGACTAATCACAAAATATTCTTCAATTTCAGATACTAAATTTGCTATATAACATAATGATCCATTAACTGATTGGAATTAGAATATTTACAGTTTTGAACAAGAAATTTGCACATTAACATTGAAAGCAAAATGATGGATTTTAGTTCTTATTGCAAGTGTATTTTATCACAGATTACTAAGTTGTAATTGATTATTTCAGGAATCACGCTAATGAATGGAAGGCAAAATATGAAACTCTGACTGATATGGTTGTTCCTCGCTCAAGCAGGTAAGTTGAACATTGACATAAGTTCAGATTTTTAGGATATGAACTTAGTCATTTTCAGTTCATTTATTTTTAGATTGAAAATGAAACACATCATGAATATGTTTCAATTTACTCAAGATTAAATGTACAAGTAATAAACATAGTTTACTGAAAATTATCATATCAGGTTCCAGAGATGATAATTGCAATAAGGAGACAACCTTGTTTGAAGTTTTATAGGTGCATGAAAGTTGCAATCAGTGGCTTCCAGCAGTGAAAGGGTTAAGCTAACAGATGAAAAAAATGTTAATTAAAGCATGGATCATTGGTAGGTTAAAATAATGGTTTGAAAATATTAATTAAAACCATTTACATTATTTGGACTATTGTCCTCATTTTTGTCACTATGTTTATTACAACATTTCAGCCGTTGTACACTCCAGCCTTCTTCAGGTGGTTGGAATGTCAAACTGAACCCTTTATTTCACTCACTGGGGTAGACTGTTCTAGTTCCAAGTGCCATGTTTAATGGATGTCAGTTATCTCCTGTTAATTCCCCTCTCCAAGTTCTCCACTGCCTTAACTGAGTATTGAATTCATACTCTTTGGATCCTGTCACTGGATCTAACCAACGCCTTTATCTACTGTGCCATCTTGCATATCTGAATTCTATGTGACATGAGTTTTATTTTGTGAACAAAGTTCTGTCTAGTAGTAAAACATTTTTCTATAACAACTTGTTGATTTTGGCATCTTATAAATTAACAATATATATTAATAAATATATATATATATATATATATATATATATATATATAATTATCTATGCTGATAAACTATTTTCAGCTTCATTTTACCTTTGTTCCAAATAGTTTAGATGCCATGAGCCCTTAAAATGGTCTTTTGGGTAGTCTGTGAAATTTTTAAATGAACAAAGAAACTAAAGAAAGGACATGAAAATAATGATTCCACTAGATTATTTTAATTTTAAATACATAAAAAAAAATAGTGAAAATGCATCACAATTTGTTCATGTTAAGAAATTTTATTGATGCTCAAAAATATAGACAAATCAGGTAAAGGTAAGCTAAAAAAATAACATTAAGGATAGTTTTAAAGGAAATAAACAAATATTTAGTCAATATTTTCAGTGATAAGACTGTATTTCACTTAATGATAATTTTCAGCACATGAGAATAACAATTAATACAGTGAATCATGTATAAGAAAAGCTCAACTTATCCCACAAGTCTTTCTAACAGTTGAACAAAGTTTCTTTCCAGGTATCAGGCCAGGTATTTTAGCAGATCCTAACTTGACAAAATGGAAGGTACCTACAAAAATGGATCTAAGATAAACTGAAAAATTAATTTTCTCATATACTGTTTCATTTTATATTTAACATGAAAAAATTCTTATCAAATAAACAGTGTTACACAAAATGCATCAACTAAAATTCTATACGAAATTAAAGAAAAAGATTATAAAATACCACTTATTGTCACCAAGTTTCAAGTCCATGCATGCAATATCATTGGAGTCTATAAATTTCAGAAGTTTGTTGAAAGCCTTATTTAGCAATATGCAAAAAAATGCAGTGAAATTCCAAGATGCTCTGATTTTAAAACTGTTAAAGATACAGATAAAATATTTTGGAAATTTAGTCAAGGAATACCTGCAAACTTTTCCAGATTTTTCTGATGATGGTCACTTGTGATTTGGTTGATTTGAAATGGAATGCACACACACACACACACATATATATATATATATATATATATATATATATATATATATATATACCCACCTCTCAAAGAATACAATCCCAGGTTGTAAATACTCTCGCTATGTGAAATCACCTAAAATTTTACATTTGATTTTCCTTACTTTTTATTAACTCTTCTGTCTATTTGCCAAGAAGTAAAATTCCTGGCATTGTTCATCATTTCTGATGAATGAATTCACTGTTTGATTGCCAGTAAAGCAGTAACAGAAAAATCTCAGCCTCACGATTTGTTAGGTACACAACAAACCCACTAGATCCTTACGATGTTAGATGGTGATGGCAAGGGAGTAGAGAAATAACCATTACACCAGTATCCAGAATCACCTCACTACCATGCATCTGTTTGTGTATAGCATTGTGATGTTAGGATTGGGATCCTGAGGAACCTCACCTGACCATTCCTATCCAAACAAAACAACATTCAGTCTTTGGTGGGTAATGGTTTTAGTAATGTTCCAAAACCTCTCAGATCTATCTATTGACCTTTCTTGTTTATCTGCTATGACTACAACTACCTGGCCTATTTCTCTACTTGTATTCAGTGTGTGCTGCATTGTATCCTGTAAGGATGTATTCTGTTGACCCTTATTCTCTACATAAGTTAGACCTGGAATAGCATTGAACTGCATATTTTGAGGTTGGCTGGTGGGAGTAGCAGAAACTAACATTTAACTTTATAACAACAGTTGACTACTAATTCCATCGTTTTCATTCCCTGCCTAACTTTGGTGATTGTTTCTTTGTTTCTTTATTATTTCCATTTCTAAAATGATCACCCATCAAATTATTTATTGAAAATTCTGCCAAACTTTTATCTTATTGTATTGTCCTTCATATTGCATGTCAATTCCATCAACATATGTAAATTAATGATTATCAAATGCAGTCCATCCTGATACTAATGTTCAAATATTGTCATTTAATGAAATATCCCAAATTAAAAGAAAAATCTCAAATACATTTACTTCATTTTCTAACACTGATCCATAAATATTTTCAGCTTAATGAGGTCACTTGTATTTCTGACAACCCAGAATACTTGAAATTAAAAATTTCCAAACTAATGTATTTATGTAAACTGTTGTTCAATATCAATTTCATCATTTTTCAGGCAGAATTCTAAAAAATATTTCATTTTCCACATTGCACAAATGTGATATTACACATTGAGCAAATCTAGAAATTTGGAGAATTCTCTCTGCTCGGCTCTAATTTGCAATCTTTTTGGTATGTGTTTTCCACAAATGTTTTCAGATGAACTATCTTTTGTAGAACTTGTCAGATAATTCATTGAGTGATAATTCTTTTTCCAGAATCCTCTATGATGATCCTGAAGGAGATAGTGTGTTATGGTCTGTCACACTTTTTAAGAGAGTTGTGGATGAATTTAAACACCATTGCAGAGAACACAAGTAAGTTTTTAATATTTTTATTTTAAAATGTGCAAAGAATATTCTTATTTTAATTAGCAGATAAAAGAGCATTTACTTACAATTAGCAATGATCTTATATTGTAATGTAAAATAGGGCCTAATCAATTCTGAATTGGTTAAACAATTGCAGGGCCTTTTTTCAGACAAGCAATATGGCTTTCGTTTCTCCAGGTCAACAGATGATGTACTGATGATAATTGCAGAAAGTGTCTATCCAGCTTTAGATGAAAATGGTGAAGCTTGGTCTGCAGCTTTGGAGATCTTGAAAGCTTTTGACAGGGTTTGGCATACAGGTCTTCTTCATATTTGTCTTTGGACAAATTTTTGAACTGATCCAGTCTTGTGAAATAAAAGTTATCCTCCACAATGACTGTTCCAGATCCTTTCATACTAATACAGGTGTCCCGAAGACTCTATCTTTGGTCCCACTTTGTTTTTAATTTTCATTAATGCTCTCCACTTGGTATCTATACTGATGACACAATAATTTACTCCTGCCAGCTGATGTCACAAACAACCGTTTTAGTTAGGGATAAAAAATGTTTTGTTAATTTTAACACCTCCAAAACTAAACTGCTCTCTATTGATAATCTAAGAGACCCTTCTATGCCTTCCATCAGCATAATTGATGCTAACTTCCGGAAGAGTGACTTGTTGCATGTTCTCAGCTGACATGAAGTGGAAAGACTATATTGAATCCATTACTAGGTTAGCTGCTAAGAAAGTTGGTTCATTGTGTCATGCTAGACATTTTTTTTCTCTCCATAATGTATCTTACATATCTATAAGTTTACTATTTGCCTATACTTAGAATATTGCTATGACATATGGTCCAGTGCTCCTGTTAGATATCTAGAGATCCTTGATAAAAAATCCAAAGAATCAGCAATATTATTGGTCCTGATCTTGCATCTTGGCTTCAGTCACTTTCCCACTGCTGTAAAGTTGCCTCCCTGTGCCTTTTCTATAAATACTTTCATGGTAATTGCTTGGATGAGCTCTTCCCTATGGTACCTAGACTTTATGAATTTAAGCACAGTACTAGACTGGCACTAAGGTCTCATCAATTTACAGTTGAGTTGGCTAGATGAAACCGCACATTCTATGCTAACAGTTTCTTTTCCCACACTTCTCAGTTGTGGAACTCTCTTTTGGCTCCATGGTTTCCAGCCAACTTTAATCTGCAAAAATTTAGATGCAATGTCAGTCATTACCTACTGTCCTCCTGATTACTCTTCTTCTGTACTTGCCCCTTAGTAATGGTTTCTGCTTTCTAATTCTTCCACACTCGGTAACTCCTTGTGTCTTAGTGGCTTTACTACCTTGCTTGGGTTGATACTGATTAAAAAAAAAATTTAAAACAAAAAACATTTTTTTTTCTGTTTTAATTTAACATTTACAAAAAAGAAATAGACAGTCTTTATTAGTTTCGAATAAAAAAATCCTATATTTGTAACCTGTACCTGTGTTTTCTGGTTCATATTTTTAATTTCCTTAAATAATTTTTATATCTCAAAATTTAATTTTGTTTTGTAGAAAATTTTATCACTTAAAGAAATAATTTCTGTTCTATAATTTTACATTCAATGAGAAGAAAATGATTGAAGATGCAAAAATGAAAAATCAAAAGAGTAAGAATTTTGACAATTTGAAAAATTTGTAAGATTTTTTTTTTTTTTTTTTTCTTTTTTTGTCTTTAAAACCCCATATTTAAAATTTGTTATTAATTTTTATTACTAAAAGGCACTTTTGTTTTTTATTATGATATTTATCTGAGATTTCACATATATAAAAAAAATAAAACTTCATTAAAAATCTGAAAGTGTTTTTTCATCTGCTTTTCAGGTTTAAATATAAATAAAAATATATTTAAATTGCAGAAATTGATCCATAAATACATATTGTAAAAGTTAATTCCAAAATAAATGGTGATACTTTATTCAGATCTCTATAAGAATGTATATCCTCTTTGGGAATATATTTTTTCCATATTTTTGCAGTTTAAAATATATAATTCAATGCATTTTTCATACCTTTGCAATATTTACCTTTTACAAAAGCCAATATAAAGAACATATATTATTTTCCCACCATCTAAAATTTGAATAAAACTCAATCTTGGCTGTTATTTGTTCTTAAAAAGTACATTTTTTGAAAAAATTATATTCCAAAAATTTAGGAGAATATTAATATCTAAATAGCATAAAAAGTTTTTGATTATTCTTAAACTTAGGAGTTCTTGATATTTTAACCAATTTTCTTTTTGTATGTTATTTTTTTTTCAGAAAATAGTAGGAAAAAATACACATAAAATATGATCCAATCATGATAAACAAATACCATAAAAGATGAGCTAACAGATTATGGGATGTGAAAAATTTTTAAACATTAAATTATTAAATAAATTTAAAGATAAATTGCATATATTTATATAATTCACTACACTGCATTGAACTTTTTTATAAGCAAAAATATCTTGGATGTTTTTTTTAATTAAAAAAAAAATGAAGGGACTATGTCAAATTTTTGATAAATAGATGCACACTGGTTTTGACATGCCATTATGTATTTTGAAATAAATTGAAAATTGTTTAAAGACAAATTTACATTTGTGATAAAAATGTATACTTATTATTTTGAAAAAATTTTTTTAGAAAAAATGAAACTACATGCACATCATGAAAGGAGGCATCCCTACTTTATTATTTCAATAAATATTTTCTCTCTAAAGCAGACTATTGCTGTTTGGGTTTTTCAATGACCTTCACCATCAATCTGTGTATATAAACAAACACTTGAATAAGGACTGCTCTTTCAACTTTTATGTATGTGAAAATAATAAACATTCATAAATACATTATAACAATATTATTAACATCTATTCTAATTTCAATGTTATATTGACAAATATTATGGCTTATTCAGATTAAGCTGTTTTCAAGCCAAGAATTGAATAAAAAGCTAAATTTCAAATTCATTTTGATAAAGTAGAGACTTAAAACATAATAAAATTTTAAAAATGAATAATAATAATATAAATTTAACAAAATGGGGTTTTTTAAAAAAATTTAATTTATCCCTCTCCAAAAAGGATAAAAATTCACATAAAATTGAGACATCCATAAAACTCAATTTGAACTTTTTTTTAAATTGTTTTTAATTTCAATAAAATATATGAAATAACTTTTATGCTATGAATGATCTCAATAAGCAGAATTCTTTGCAAGTTTCATTTACTTATTGTTTGTGGGTGGGGCTATGACCTACACCTTTGGGAAAAATTATGATAGTGCTGCCCTTGCAGGTGGAACTGAGTTTATAGTAAATAACTTCTTTTTTTTTTAAACTGTTTAAAGGGAATGTCTACCTCCTTAAGTCATTATTAGTAAGTAAATTAAATTAAGTCTTGTCGGTGGAATCAATATATGAGACAGGATCCTCCTGGTGGTTGAGCAGGTTGTAACCCAGGTGTAAAGCGGTCACAATCCTGTAACACACCACTTTGGCCCTTACCTGGGCTAGACAGGCGGTCGGAAGGGCCCGATCCGATCAATTGGCTGGTCATGTCAAGCCCCCATCATATATAATCCACCCCAAACCTATAACTGACACTCCTCTTCCCAACCAAAACTAACATTTAACCCTAAATATGTGATGGAAGGCGGTGACTGAGGGTCAATCAATTTGGGAGAAAAAAAGGATCTGACACACTTGCTAAACCTTCACAGCCGTAATACTTGGAAAACGGAAACAAAGGAACATGCATGCTCAAAGACTCCTCCCAAAGAGAGTATATCATTCACGTAGCCCCGACATGGCAAGGCGAATGGGTTTCCCCCCCTTGTCATGTCCCAATACTGACTCCGGTGGGTAGGGAGCGAGAATGATGAACAAAAAATAAAAACAATCAATGGAAAAAAGAAATCTTCCAAGAGACCACATGTGGATAACGACTTTTGAAACAGAAAATGATAGTGAAAAACTTTCCACGATTTATTGTACTTGAAGCAATAAGCAAAAAGCATTAACAGAAATTTCTCCATTTAAAATACAAAAAGCAATATCAAATATCATTATACCAAAAATGTAAAAAATTACAAAATGGAACATTACTAGTGAAGTGGAAAAAAATATATATGCGGACACATTAATAAGACAAAAAAAACTACAAGAAATAGAAATAAAATCCTACCCACACCAAACCCTAAATTTCTCAAAGGGTGTAGTAAAAAAGCAAGGAGCTCTCCCTGTGCACTCTAGAGGAGATAAAAATAGAACTTGAAACTCAAGGAGTTACAAATGTCAAAAGAATAACAATAAAGAAAAATGAAGCAGAGATACAAACTAATACCTACATTCTAACTTTCAACTCCCCCCAAATTCCAACAACAATTAAAATTGGATATGAAAATTATAAAAGGAACAATACGTACCAAACCCTCTTCAATGCTATAGATGCCACAAATTTGGGCATCACAGAGATTCCTGTAGAAATAAAAAAATATGTGGAAAATGTAGTGAGAAAGAACCAGAACATAAAGAAGAGAACTGTCCAAATGAGAGCCTATGCTCAAACTGTTTGGGAAACCACTCTGCCCTCTCAAAACAATGCAGTATCTATAAACAGGAAAAAGAAATAATAATAATAAAATACAAAAAAAAATATCTTTCATCAGAAGCACAAAAGAAGTTAAAAATAACATAAAAGAAAACACCTATGCTTCCATGGTTTTAAAAGCAAATAAAATAAACAATGAAGATAAAATAAACAGTTCAATTGAAATAACAAATTTATGTAAGAAATTAAAAGCTTTCCTTGAAGAATTAAAAAACCTTTTTAATCAAACTTAAATCGGATCAAAATAAAACTCAACAACCCAAATCAAATGGAATTAACCCAGAAGGCAAAAAACTTTGGAAAGAAAACATAGAACAAAACTCCAGTGAACCCTCTTCTTCCCAAACCCAAACCAAGAAAATGAAAAATAAACAAAAAGAAAAAAAGTGACAACAGAGCAAGAAAGCACTCGATCAAGATCTAACTCAAAATCAAGAATCAATATATTAAATGAAAATAAATTTGAGCCTATGGAATATATGGAAATAGAAGAGAAAGAAAATAAACAAAAATTCCAAAACAAAACCAAAAATCTGACCAAGGACACCACAAGCAGTTGAAGACAAAGCTTCTAAAAACTCAAGAGATGGAAAAAAACTGGAGAGGACAAATGATATAAACCTAGTAGGTAACTTTACCCCCAAAAAATGAAAATATAACCATGGCACATAAGATCCTGCAATGGAACTGTCGGGAATAAAATCTAATTACAATGACCTACTCATACTTATGTCACTACTGTATCCAGCTGTCATCTGCTTACAGGAAACTTTTTTACAAGAAAATGCCAACTTAAAAATTATAAAAAAATATCAAAACCAAATACAGGACAAAAAAGGAATGTCAATATTGATTAGAAATGACATAATGCAAAGTAAAAATACACATTAAAACTAAATTACAGGCAATAGCAACACAAAAAACATTAGATAAAACCATCAAATTCTTTCCAAAACCAAAACCAATAAATACAACAGAAATGATGAGCAAAAACCTAGAATCTTACTAGAAAAAGTCAAATCCTATCCCTAAATAATACATCTTAAAAATCCCTCCAATGGAACAAATCGTCAATAGACTTAAGTATATGCAACCAGAAATTTGTAAAAAAAAAACACATGTGGCATGATCACTACCCATCATTCTAGAAAATCCAACCTGCCAAGGAAGAAAAGATTCAGATGGAAACTGAAAAGAGCCAACAGGGTTTCAAAAACAAATGAAACAATTACTGATACAGTCAAAATACACAGACAGAATACTTTACTAAAACATTAATAACCATTGCCTCAGAAAATATACCAAAAAAGCAAAATAATTATAAAAAACTAAACCCTGGTTTGACAAAAAACTGCCAAAAAGCAGTCACAAAGCAGCATTAAAAAAAAAAGAACAACCCAAAATTTGATTGAAATGAAAAAACTAAAGCAATAACCAAAATTGTTAAAAAAAAGGAAATGTTGGAAAAAATATGTAAACAGCCTAAATACACATAAAAACCAAGACAATATGGGAAATGATGAGAAAAAATAGCAGAAAAAATCAAATATACCCAATAATACATCTTAAAAAGAACAACAAAAGCAACTAGCAAAAAAAGAAAGCCCTACTAGCAAGAATTTGCAAAAACAAAATGATAAAATAAAACCTAAAAAGTGTAAACAAAAGATATAAATAACCAACTAAATTTTTTCATCTAAAAATACAGAAGCCTACAACAATCTATTCACCAAAGCAGAACTAATAGAAGCCATAAAAAAATCCCACAATACAGCAGTAGGCCCAGACCAAATCCATTATGAATTTATTAAACAACTACCACAAGAATCGCTGAAATACCTCTTAAATATTTTTAACAATATTTGGACAGCTGGGAATTTCCCAAAATATGGAGAGAATCAATAATTATTCCCATACTCAAAGAAGGAAAAGAGGGAAACAATCCACAAAGTTACCGACCAATAGCATTAACAAGCTGTCTATGTAAGACAATGGAGCAAATGGTCAATGCCAGATTGAGTTGGTTTCTAGAAGAAGGAAAACACATATCAAAATATCATTGTGGATATAATAAAGGAAGAAGCACAATAGATCACATAATAAGACTAGAAACAGCCATAAGAGAGGCCATTTAAACAAACAACATCTAATAGCCATATTCTTTGATATAGAAAAAGCATTTGATCAAACCTGAAACATGGTATAATGAAAGATCTGCATAAACTAGGATTAAGAGGTCGACTATAAAAGGATTTTAACAGATAGACTCTTCCAAGTACAAATAGATGCTACACGTTCTGATTATCAAAAGCAAGAAGAAGGAGTACCACAGGGAAGTGTACTCTCCCCACACTTTTCAAAAATAAAAATAAATGACATAATAAAAAATCATCAAATCAGGAATACACTGTAGCCTTTATGTTGATGATTTTACAATATATTACAGATCGAGAAACCTCAACACAGCAGAAAGACAACTTCAACAATGTTTACATCAAATAAACAAATGGACACTCGAAAACAGTTTTAAAATATCAAAAAACAAAAACAAAATCTGTACACTTCTGCCAAATGAAAAAATTACACAAACCCAACTCTAAAACTAGGAAATGAAGAAATACCAGTAGTTCAGCAATATAAATTTCTAGGAATGATCTTTGATAGCAAACTGACCTTTAGACCACATATCAATTACCTAAAAACAAAATGTTTTAAAGCTCTCCAACTACTGCGAACAGTAGCCCATACAGAATGGGGAGCTAGCAAAGAAACCCTTCTTAAACTTTATAGAACGTTGATCCGCTCCAAACTGGACTATGGTAGCATGGTCAATCAACTAGAAAGTCTTATCTAAAACAATAAACACAATACACCATGAAGGCCTTGGATAGCTCTAGGGAGCCTATCCCACCTCACCTATAGAGAGTTTACATGTAGAGGCAAATGAACCCCCATTACAACTAAGAAAGGAAAACTAGCAACTCAATACTATCTAAAACTCTCTTCCTGTCCTTCTAACCCCACACACGATTGTGTACTTACACCAAATCACAAAGAGAAATTTAATCTTAACACAAATAAAATCAAAACATTGGGACTCCGAATGGAAGGAATCATCCAAGAAAATAATATACAGTCGAATCAAATACTTAAAACCAACCAATCAAACATACCACCATGGATAATCAAAAATCCAAACATAATATTAAGTTTAAACAAATTATCAAAATCAAAAACACACCCCACAACATACATTGAAAAATTTTCAAAAATAAAAGAAAAGTATCAAAAATACGAAAGTATTTACATGGACGGCTCAAAAGACGAAGAAAAAACGAGCAGCACAGTAATAACAAAAAAAACAATTATCAAAAAATGCTTGCCAAATGAAGCATCAATTTTCAGTGCAGAAGCCTACGCAATAAAACTAGCACTAAATTTCATATCAAAAAACAAAGGAGAAAACTATATTATTTTCTCAGATTCATTATCTGTATTAACACTTCTAAAAGGGAAAAGACTGGAAAATCCATTAATACAAAGTCTTCTATATAAACTACATTCAATGGAAAAAAGCAAAAATATCATCTTCTGCTGGATTCCTAGCCATGCCGGCATCCAAGGAGGAGATAAGGCAGATACTGCTGCTAAATTATCTTTAAAAATGATAATAGATGAAAATCTTCAAATTCCATATACAGACTTAAAATCTAAAATAAATAAATACATAAAAACAAATGGCAAAATTCATGGAAAAAACAAACTGAAATAAACTATTTCAAATTAAACCTAAAATAGGAAAATGGGGAAATAATCTTGGAAATACTCGAAAAAACAAGTCATCATAACCAGAACACATATAGGCCACACATATTTAACCCATTCTTATATATTAAAAAAGACAAATCCACCAAAATGTAGATGTGGAAGCCTAATCACAATAAAACATATTCTATTGGAATGCAAAATCATAACTAAAATAAGACAAAAATATCTCAATGGAAAAGGTTTAAAAAAATTTTCAAAAATACAGACAGATAAAATATACAATTTTCTCAAGGAAATAAAGATCCTCAATAAAATATAACCCTTTCAAATAGTGTATGTGTATATGTGTTTATAGACATATATATGCATGTATGGATGTAAATATTAAAATATACAATCAGAAACAATCCAAGAAAAAGCAATCCCAAAAATACAGAAGATTATGAAACAGTTTTCAACTTTTATATACAAAATAACCATCTTAAATTCATAAATTAATAAGGCTTCGCATAAATTGACCCAAATAGGAGTTGACATGCTGCTAAATCCAACATCCATCCATCCAGTGGTTCCCAAACTTTTTCTTTGGGTGGATTCTTGAATAAAATTGTTGCACCTCTACCAAATTTTATGTGATAAAAGTATTTAAAATAAAAAATAATGAGGGTTAAAGAGATAACCACAGATTTGAAGTCTGAACATATCTGATAACTCTCTTCCAATTTGCAGAGCTGAGTTTACTATATTCATTATTTCTGATATGATGCAAAAAAATAATATCACAATCTTTAGATTTTCTGTCCGAGATTTTACATACAATGAGGAAGAGTTGATTGCAGGCAAAAATGAATTGTCAAAACTTGAAGCAGACAAGAAGAAACAATTTGTAAGATTTTGTTTTCTTTTTTTCTTTTTCTTTTTTTTGTCTTCCAAATAAAACCCCAGCCAGAATTTAAAATCAGTTATTAATTTTTACACTAAAAGTAACTTTTGTTTTTGTTGATATTTTCAATTTTATTTCTTTCTGTGATAAAATAGCACAAACTTCATTAAAAACTGAAAGTATTTCTTTCATCTGCTTTTCAGGTTGTCAAGTATAAATAAAATCTATTTAAATCTAAGAAAGAAATTGATCCATAAAACTATATTGCTATAAAGTTAATGACCATCAGTTGATACTTTATAAAAGTATCTATAAGAATGCATGCCAAAATTAACATATTTTTCCCATATTTTAGCAGTTTAATTCTATATATTTCAATCCTTTACATACTTTCAATAAATCTTTTACAAAATAATATATCAAACATATATTATTTTCTCTAAAATTAAAATTTGAATAAATCAGCCCAGGCTGTTATTGTATTAAAAAGTACATTTTTTGAAAAGATTATATTGTAAAAATCAGGTAAGTTTTTAATATCTAAATAGCATAAAAAGTTTTGATTATTCTTAAATATTACCATTACAAATATTTTAACCAATTTTCTTTAATGTATGTTATTTCTTTTTATCAGAAAATAGTAGGAAAAAACTACAGATAAAAATCTGATCCAATCATGATAATTTTATCCATAAAAGATGAGCTCCCAGATTATGGGATGTGAGTTTTTTTATGAAGCTACATTGTTTGGTTTAAAGAGTAAATTGCAGTGTTCACAACCAACCAGGGAAACAGGAAATTTTTAGATAATTCAAAAATAGTCACTTGTTTTCTTTAAAAAAAAAAAAAAATCCAGGAATTATCTGGAAATTTTGGTTTCATATCAGAGAAAGTCATTTTCTAATGAAATTTGACATGCATTTAATAACATTTATTATATGCATTTCTTTTTTGGATTAGATTTTTAGATTGAAAATTGTTTAAAGATAAATTCTAAACATTATTTGTGATATAAAGTTGTTTTGTAGGATTTGAAAAATTTGAATAAAAATGTCTATTTTTTTTTTTTTTTTTTTTTTTTCTCTAAAGTCTTAATCCTGAATTTACTTCAAGGGTCATGCTAGTGAAAGATGATTGGAGGAAAACCATGTGCTGTTTTTCTCAAAAAAACAGTTGAATAATAATAGTCTTCTCATTATCGAGAATGTTTTAAATGTAATTTGTGTGCGTGTGGTGGCAGGGTGCTATCAGCTGAAGAATAAAAGGCAAAAAGAAAAAGGACTGCTGAATAAGATGTAGAGATGTTCCCTTGCATATTATGAGCATGTTTATATTCTAAATAGTGTATTTCTCTGTCCATTCATCTTTTTAGCTGTGCTAGCTATATACTTATTAATGTCTGTCTGTTTGGTGACATCCTAAAGTCAGGGAATTTCAATGAAATTTTATTCCATGATTAGGCTGAGAACCCTGGATTGACTAAAAAAAAATAAAAGAACAAAACAGATGAAAGAAAAAAATGTCAGATGACGAAGTTGATTTCTTTTTGGAATTTCAGAACAACTTTTACAGTATTAAATATTTGTGTTTGTTTATTTTTTTTACTTTTTCAGGGTCCTCTGGTGAAGTGGCTAAAAATCAATTTTGGTGAATGTTTTGCTGCTTGGATCCATGTGAAAGCATTAAGAGTATTTGTAGAATCAGTTTTAAGGTGGTGTGCCTTTTCGTTTCTTTCCAGACACATTGAATAAGAATCACCACTAATAAAATTACTAACAACTTTTGTCTTGAATTTTCTTTTATTCTAGGATAAAAATTCACATAAAATTGGATACTTAAACAAAGATGCAAATAGTTATTCATAAAACTCAATTTGAACTTTGTTTTAAATTTCTTTTAAATAATTATTTTTAATCTACCAGTTAATAAAATATGATAGTAAATAACTTTTATGCTATGAATGATATTAACATAATGTCAGCTAGTTTATTGAAAGCTCTTTAATTCTTTGCAAGTTTCATTTATTTATTTATTTTTTTCCTTAGGTATGGCCTGCCTGTAAACTTCCAGGCTATCCTGCTTCACCCTCACAAAAAGTCAACTCGTCGTCTAAGGGAGCTGCTTAATCAGCATTACAGTCACTTAGATAGTGCTGCCCTTGCAGGTGGAACTGACGTAAGTAAATTAAATGTTCACTATATACAAATTCTTTTTTTTTTTTAAACTCTGTACACATAAGCACTCCATTATTTTGTAGGCAGCATGTACAAGAGAAATAATTATAACCTCCTTAAGTCATTATTAGTAAGTAAATTATGCAAGGTCTGGTCTAATGTCAAGCCCCATAAGTATGACGCCCGGTCGGTGGGGCATCAGAATACGCCGACTGCCCCCCCTGCAGAGGGTAAAAGTCCCTCAATGGGGCCACCTGTTGGCTGTGGGTGGCGACCCGTAATGTCTGGGGACGGGATCCTGGTGGTTGAGCAGGTTGTAACCCAGGTGTAAGCCACAATCTTGTAACACACCACTTTGGCCCTTACCTTGGCTATGACAGGCGGTCGGAGGGGCCCGATGATGATCAATCGGCTGGTCATGTCAAGCCCCATCATATATAATCCACCCCAAACCTATAACTGACACTCCTCTTCCCAACCAAAACTAACACTTAACCCTAAATATGTGATGGAAGGCGGTGACTGAGAGTCAATCAATTTGGGAGAGAAAAAGGATCTGACACACTTGCTAAACCTTCACAGCCGTAATACTTGGAAAACGGAAACAAAGGAACATGCGTGCTCAAAGACTCCTCCCAAAGAGAACATATCATTCACGTTTGTTTTGCTTTGGCAAGGCGAATGGGTTTCCCCCCTTGTCATGTCCCAATACTGGACTCCAGCGGTGGGTAGGGAGCGAGAATGATGAACAAAAATAAAAAAGTTTCAATGGAAAAAAAGAAATCTTCAAGAGACCACACGTGGATAACGACTGGAAACAGAAAATGATAGTGAAAACTTTCCACGATTTATAGTACTGAAGCAATAAGCAAAAAAGCATTAACAGAGATTTCTCGTTTAAAATACAAAAAGCAATATCAAATATCATTATACCAAAAAAATGAAAAAATTACAAAATGGAACACTACTAGTAGAAGTGGAAAAAAAATATATGCGGACACATTAATAAGACAAAAAAACTACAAGAAATAGAAATGAAATCCTACCCACATCAAACCCTAAATTTCTCAAAATGGAGAGTAAAAAGCAAGGAGCTCTCCCTGTGCACTCTAGAGGAGATAAAAAATAGAACTCCAAACTCAAGGAGTTACAAATGTCAAAAGAATAACAATAAAGAAAAAAATGAAGCAGAGATACAAACTAATACCTACATTATAACTTTCAACTCCCCCAAATTCCAACAACAATTAAAATTGGATATGAAAGTATAAAAGTAGAACAATACGTACCAAACCCTCTTCAATGCTATAGATGCCACAAATTTGGGCATCACAGAGATTCCTGTAGAAATAAAAAAATATGTGGAAAATGTAGTGAGAAAGAACCAGAACATAAAGAAGAGGACTGCCCAAATGAGAGCCTATGCTCAAACTGTTTGGGAAACCACTCTGCCCTCTCAAAACAATGCAGTTTATATATAAACAGGAGAAAGAAATAATTAGAATAAAATACAAAAAAAAATATCTTTCATAGAAGCACAAAAGGAAGTTAAAAATAGCATAAAAGAAAACACCTATGCTTCCATGGCACAAAAAGCAAATAAAATAAACAATGAAGATAAAATAAACAGTTCGATTGAAATAACAAATTTATGCAAGGAATTAAAAGCTTTCCTTGAAGAATTAAAAACCTTTTTAAACGAACTTAAATCGGATCAAAATAAAACTCAACAACCCAGATCAAATGGAATAAACCCAGAAGAAGGCAAACAACTTTGGAAAGAAAACACAGAACAAAACTCCAGTGAACCTCTTCTTCCCAAACCCAAACTAAGAAAATGAAAAATAAACAAAAGACAAAAAGTGACAACAGAGCAAAAAGCACTCGATCAAGATCTAACTCAAAATCAAGAATCAATATATCAAATGAAAATAAATTTGAGCCTATGGAATGTATGGAAATAGAAGAAAAAGAAAGTAAACAAAATTCAAAACAAAACCAAAAATCTGACCGAAGGACACCACAAGCAGTTGAAGACAAAGCTTCTAAAAACTCAAGAGATGGAAAAAAAAACTGGAGGGACAAATGATATAAACCTAGTAGGTAACTTTACCACCAAAAATGAAAATATAACTATGGCACATAAGATCCTGCAATGGAACTGTCGTGGAATAAAATCTAATTACAATGACTTACTCATACTTATATGTCACTACTGTATCCAGCTGTCATCTGCTTACAGGAAACTTTTTACAAGAAAATGCCAACTTAAAATTATAAACAATATCACTATAACCACAATACAGGACATAGAGCTAATGGAGGAATGTCAATATTGATTAGAAATGACATACCATAAAGTAAAAATACACATTAAAACTAAATTACAGGCAATAGCAACACAAGTGACATTAGATAAAACCATCACAATTCTTTCCATTTATATACCCCCACATGAACCAATAAATACAACAGAAATAAACAACTTGATGGAGCAACTTCCTAAACCTAGAATCTTACTAGGAGACTTTAACAGTCATAATCCTATATGGAATAGCAAAAAGCTAGATACTAAAGGTAAAATGTTAGAAGAAATAATTAACACCCATAACTTATGTCTATTAAATCATAAATCCTCAACTTACCTTAATCCCTCCAATGGAACAGAATCGTCAATAGACTTAAGTATATGCGATCCAGAAATTTGTATGGATTATACATGGAAAACACATAGCAACACATGTGGCAGTGATCACTACCCGATCATTCTAGAAAATCTAAAGCCTGCCAAGGAAGAAAAGATAGGCCCCGTCAGATGGAAACTGAAAAGAGCCAACTGCGAGGGTTTCAAAAACAAATGTAAACAATTACTGATACAGTCAAAGGACACAGACAGAATACTTTACCAAAACATTAATAACCATTGCCTCAGAAAATATACCAAAAAAGCAAAATAATTATAAAAAAACTAAACCCTGGTTTGACAAAAACTGCCAAAAAAAGCAGTCAGAAACCAGGAAGCAGCATTACGAAAATTCAAAAAGGAACCCACAACCCAAAATTTGATTGAAATGAAAAACTCAAAGCAGTAGTACGGAAAATTGTTAAAGAAGCCAAAAGGAAATGTTGGAAAAAATATGTAAACAGCCTAAATACACATTCCAAAACCAAGACAATATGGGAAATGATGAGAAAAATAGCTGGAAAAAAATCAAATATACCCAATAATACATCTTAAAAAGAACAACACTAAAGCAACTAGCAAAAAAGAGATAGCAAACCTACTAGCAGAGACATTTGCAGAAAACTCTAAAATGAGCAAAAATCAAAACCTACAAAAGTGTAAACAAAAAAAGATATAAATAACCAACTAAATTTTTCGTCTAAAAATACAGAAGCCTACAACAATCTATTCACGAAGCAGAACTAATAGAAGCCATAAAAAAATCTCATAATACAGCAGTAGGCCCAGACCAAATCCACTATGAATTTATTAAACAACTACCACAAGAATCGCTGAAATACCTTTTGAATATTTTTAACAATATTTGGACTACTGGTAAATTTCCCAAAATATGGAGAAATCAGTAATTATTCCCATACTCAAAGAAGGAAAAGAGGAAACAATCCACAAAGTTACCGACCAATAGCATTAACAAGCTGTCTATGTAAGACAATGGAGAGCCGAATGGTCAACGCCAGATTGAGTTGGTTTCTAGAAGAAGGAAAACACATATCAAAATATCAATGTGGATATAATAAAGGAAGAAGTACAATAGATCACATAATAAGACTAGAAACAGCCATAAGAGAGGCCAATTTAAACAAACAACATCTAATAGCCATATTCTTTGATATAGAAAAAGCATTTGATCAAACCTGGAAACATGGTATAATGAAAGATCTGCATAAACTAGGATTAAGAGGTCGACTACCAAACTTTGTAAAAGGATTTTTAACAGATAGACTCTTCCAAGTACAAATAGATGCTACACGTTCTGATTATCAAAAGCAAGAAGAGGGAGTACCACAGGGAAGTGTACTCTCCCCTACACTTTTCAAAATAAAAATAAATGACATAATAAAAAACATCAAATCAGGAATACACTGTAGCCTTTATGTTGATGATTTTACAATATATTACAGATCGAGAAACCTCAACACAGCAGAAAGACAACTTCAACAATGGTTACATCAAATAAACAAATGGACACTCGAAAACGGTTTTAAAATATCAAAAACAAAAACAAAATCTGTACACTTCTGCCAAATGAAAAAATTACACAACCCAACTCTAAAACTAGGAAATGAAGAAATACCAGTAGTTCAGCAATACAAATTTCTAGGAATGATCTTTGACAGCAAACTGACCTTCAGACCACATATCAATTACCTAAAAACAAAATGTTTTAAAGCTCTCCAACTACTGCGAACAGTAGCCCATACAGAATGGGGAGCTAGCAAAGAAACCCTTCTTAAACTTTGTAGAACGTTGATCCGCTCCAAACTGGACTATGGCAGCATGGTCAACTAGAAAGTCTTATCTAAAACAATAAACACAATACACCATGAAGGCCTTCGGATAGCTCTAGGAGCCTATCCCACCTCACCTATAGAGAGTCTACATGTAGAGGCAAATGAACCCCCATTACAACTAAGAATGGAGAAACTAGCAACTCAATACTATCTAAAACTCTCTTCCTGTCCTTCTAACCCCACACACGATTGTGTACTTACACCAAATCAACAAAGAGAAATTTAATCTTAACACAAAAAAATCAAAACTTTGGGACTCCGAATTGAAGGAATCATCCAAGAAAATAAAATACAGTCTAATCAAATACTTAAAACCAACCAATCAAACATACCACCATGGATAATCAAAAATCCAAACATAATATTAAGTTTAAACAAATTATCAAAATCAAAAACACACCCCACAACATACATTGAAAAATTTTCAAAAATAAAAGAAAAATATAAAAAATACGAAAGTATTTACATGGACGGCTCAAAAGACGAAGAAAAAACAGGCAGCGCAGCAATAACAAAAAAAACAATTATCAAAAAACGCTTGCCAAATGAAGCATCAATTTTCAGTGCAGAAGCTTACGCAATAAAACTAGCACTAAATTTCATATCAAAAAACAAAGGAGAAAACTATATTATTTTCTCAGATTCATTATCTGTATTAACATCCCTAAAAGGGAAAAGACTGGAAAATCCATTAATACAAAGTCTTCTATATAAACTACATTCAATGGAAAAAAGCAAAAATATCATCTTCTGCTGGATTCCTAGCCATGTTGGCATCCAAGGAGGAGATAAGGCAGATACTGCTGCTAAATTATCTTTAAAAATGACAATTGATGAAAATCTTCAAATTCCATATACAGACTTAAAATCTAAAATAAATAAATACATAAGAAACAAATGGCAAAATTCATGGAAAAACCAAACTGGAAATAAACTATTTCAAATTAAACCTAAAATAGGAAAATGGGGAAATAATCTTGGAAATACTCGGAAAAAAACAAGTCGTCATAACCAGAACACATATAGGACACACATATTTAACCCATTCTTATATATTAAAAAAGACAAATCCACCAAAATGTAGATGTGGAAGCCTAATCACAATAAAACATATTCTATTGGAATGCAAAATCATAACTAGAATAAGACAAAAATATCTCAATGGAAAAGATTTAAAAGAAATTTTCAAAAATACAGACACAGAAAAAATATACAGTTTTCTCAAGGAAATAAAGATCCTCAATAAAATATAACCCTTTCAAATAGCGTATATGTATGTGTATATGTGTTTATAAACATATATATGCATGTATGAATGTAAATATTAAAATACGCAATCAAAAACAGTCACAAGAAAAAGCAATCCCAAAAATACAGATTATGAAACCAAACAGCCTTTCAACTTTTTATACAAAATAACCATCTTAAATTCATAAATTAATAAGGCTTCAGCATAAATTGACCCAAATACGAGTTGACATGCCGTTGAATCCAACATCAGTATGTGTGAGAAAAGGCAAAAAATCTCTTCTGACTTTGCTTTTGGCATGCGACAGACATCAGAAAATATCCTTAACCTCTTTAAGTGTGTGTGTGTGTGTGTATATATATATATATATATATATATATATATATATATATATAATCATAACTTGAAACTATATTTTATCACACACAGAAAAACATGACAACCTGCTTAATAAGATGTTTGTCCTTCATATGCCCACAAAAGTTCTTAGCCAATCAAGTCATGGACACTAAAAGACCTAAAAGGTTTACCCTGGGATATGGTACCAGGGTGTTAACAGGTCAACTACTACAATTTATATGGTGGATGTTGTACAGAGTGAATTTGCTGGTTCAACACCTTCCATAAATGATGAATAGGATTGAGAGCTGGTGGGGGTGGCCAGGTCAATACTGTAAAGTTTTCATGTTCCTGAAAACTTTTCACTATAATTTATGCCTGATTGGCAGAGCTGCATTGTCATGATGAAAGTGTACTTGATTTTTAATGATGTTTGAGTAGATGGTATGTGATAAAGTACCTTCTGCATGAATGACAGATTCTAGTGTTTCCCAGCAGAATGTTTGCTCACAGCCATCCTACTGCATCAAATGACAGGTTATTGTTTTCCCATAATGCATTCTGATGCCATAACTTTTGCAGAATAACAGCACATTTGTACACTAACATCCACCTTATTCAGGAGAAAATTCATCAGCAACTTTCTTCCTTGATACAAGGTCCAATTCTGATGCTTGAACGCTTTTTGAAGATACTTTCACTCATCAACATTGGGTACTCTGACTAGCCTGTGTCTATGTGACAAGAATTGATTTATTGTACATTGTGACATATTCTTATCTCCTTGATTAAAGCTCTCTACAATTTGTGCTACACTAGCCCTTTCAAAAGAGTAAATGTCTATTCACCTCTTACACTGATTAATCTTAGACATCCAACACCTTGTCAATGGTTGATTTTTTTTTAACCACCTTGAACTACTCCTGATAGGAAGTTACAGCAACTAAATGGGAGCAATTTAAGCTGTACCATTTTGGAAATGCTCTGACCTAGTCTTCCAACTATAACAATTTGGCTTTTAACAAAGTCTTTCCTCAGTATTCAACAGCTCAAATTAAAGTACTGATTTATCTGACATGTCCAATTGTTATGAGGCAATAGCTATCATTCTTTGCTGTCTTACTGGTATGTTTTGACTAGTGTGTGTGTGTATATATATATATATATATATATATATATATAAAGCAGAAAATAATATTTAATCAAAATGTTTCAAATTATAACTGAAGATTCTTTTTCTCTTGATTTCAACTTAAAAACTCCTTTTCTGTAGAACTGTTCAATGGTCAAAGCTAAGGAGTCATTAAACTGCATTTTAAGTGCTTTTTTATCTTAGCTAGTTGTGTTTATTGTTGATGATGGATAAAAAAAAAACTTGGATTAATCAGTTTGTGATAAGTCCAAGAATTTTATTGCATCAATTGACTCTACATAATTTACTCCACTTCATTTACATTCTATGAGGAATTTACAGAAATACAAAATTGTAATAATATACATAGTTACAGAATGTTGGGAAATGTAACTGCCTAATTTCAATTTATAACATCTTCAAATTTAATTTCTCATCAAAATCACTGTAAAATTAGATTTTAAAATTTTAAACAAAATTAGTTAATTTCTTTTATTAATTATATCATATGTTACACTTTGAAATATTTTATTACTTTTGCTAGCCTTTTTATATTCTCTCACTTTTTTATTTTTAGCATGGTATGGATATTCCTGGTTTAAATATGGGCACCACTGAATATTACCCATACGTCTACTATAAAATTAACCTGGATATGTTGGACAGTACAGTAAGGGTCTGATCATTGCCAACCAGACAGACTTCTTGAACATTCCATGGACATTCCAGTAAAACACAAAGGAAATAAAGAAACACTATCTGTGAAGGAACGTGCAAAAAATCTGAGAAAAAGAAAATCTCCAAAAATAAACAAGAACCACTATAGTCGTAGAAATGCATCTTTTTCAAGTTGTACACCTCCTACATCCTGAGAATATTGCTCCATTGAAACATTGTCAGAAAAAGTTTCATTTCTCCTAATCTTTTCAGAAGATAGACTTATAGTTACATAGGGTCTCTGTTTGTAGGACGGTAATGGTTGATGGTCTTAATGGATTTAGATTTTTTTTTTTTGTTTTTTTTTTTTGATAGGACGGAGAAGTCTCCAGCATCATGGTTGGAATGTTGTATATTGTGTTTACCATTCTTAGACTTTCATTACTACAACAACTACAATGATTGTTATGGCTGAGAGCAGCAACAGTAACTCTTTTTTTATAGATAATCTTTGATTTTTGTTTGTGATGTTATTTAGCTTTTATTTTCTATCCTTACCTTCTTCTAAAAGTACAGATTTAAAAAGAGCATTAAAATTAATTTTAAGATATTCCCCTCCCTGCAAAAAAAAACTTTATATTCTGCTCACTCTTTCCTTTGAATCTCTGATTCTCTCTCTCTCTCTCTCTCTTTTTAATTTTATTTTTTAACCTTTTTCATTTTTTCTTTCTGGTTTTGTTGACTATATTTTGAATTATCTCTTAAGAAATTATTTACTTTGTAGATTTTAGAACATTTTGGGGATCTACAACTGTTAAATTTGCTTAGAATTCTTATACCATGATTTATTTGATCAATTTGAATTTGTCTTAAAAAGAATTGTTTGGGTTTCCATATAATTCATCACAATTTCACTCAAGAAGATTCTAATTTTTCCTCCTCTTTTTGAAAATAAGAGGAGGATTTCTTTCTAATGTTTTGCAAAATTGTAGTAAAAACATTTGATGAAATTGTTTTTTATATATTTTGTTGCAAAGT
>CAHIKZ030003839.1:0-35000 GCA_903632075.3 Acanthosepion pharaonis | reverse complement strand
TTATCCTTGGATTCTCCTGAGCTCTATACTTTTTCACATTTTTCAAAAGGAATGACCATTCAAAATAATTTCTTTTAATTATTAATCTATTCATGTTCTTCAGTTCTATGATTTTCAGCTTCTCCTCCTTCATCTATAGATTACAATTTCTTACTCTTTCTTTCTTTTTTTTCTTCATCTTTCTTATTACATCCCATTCTACTACTGGTATTTTGAAAACACTATTATTTCTCCATTTTTCATATTTGAATGATAGCAAATTGTTTGCATATTTTTCTTTAAATTTATTCACACTTGCTCTGATGTAAATCCTCTCTTTCACTAGGTTCTCCTTTATTGTCATTCATTTATCACTTTCTCCATCTGCTGCAGATTGCACACTGACATAAGATATTTGTCACCACAATTGACAAACATGTTTGGCTGCATTCAATGATTTTAAGTTGAGTTTTGTCCATTTGTGCACATTATCATGTCATCGTTTAGGTTTGTAGCCTCTTCTCCTCCTTCTGCTTACCATCCCTTCAAGGCAAATCTTGCTTAGGCCGCATTTTGTTTGTTTGGTGTGGCCATAAAGTTTCAGAACCTTGTTTTTGATGTTGGATGTAATAAGAGTTAGCCATGTGATTTTCAGAAGGTTCTGAAGTTTTCTGTATTAGGGCAGTTTATGGTTTATCATAAACCTAATATGGTTTTGAAATGTTTCAATTTTCATGTTATGCTGTAGAGATCCAGCTGATACTCTATAGTTTAGAGTACCACAGGCAATACATAAGTGTTAGAGATTTTAGACTTGATATGGAACATGTTTTGATGTTGAACTACAATCATTCCATTGTTTTTGCATGACACTTTGTGTCCTAGATATATGAATTCAGATATTTGTTTAATTGGTTTACAGTAGGCTATGAGTAGCAATGCGTTCAGTTTTACAGACATTTATAAGAAGTCCGACTTCAGCTGCATGCCTGGCTAGAATGATTGTAAGTCATTGCATGAATTGTTTAGAGTAGCAATATCATCGGTGTAACTTAAATTTGAAAGGAGGTGGCCACAATACTCAATGATATTGCTGAAAGGACATTTTGCTTTACACTGTATCAACTGACTTTGAAATACCTATCTCATATGTGAGTTTCAGCAGATTGATGTACCTTTTGTTGATACATGTTCTTTCTAAGTGTTTCTATAGAAAAGAAGTGTTATACTGTCAGAAATTTTGGTGAAATCTAGAAATGTGTACAGGATTATTGAATTCAATAGATTTTCCAATTATCAAAAGCAAGGACTTGTTCAATGGTTTCTTTGCCTGGTTTGTATTTAGGAAATGATGCATACAAATTGGTTTTAATACAGCAATGATACTCACAAATAACTTATAAACATGACCTAGCAAACTTAGTGGATGAAAGTTACCACATTCAAGTCAGCTATTCTTTTTTTATAAAGGTGCAGGGACAGTCTACCCAGACTTTAGGTGGAAAAATAAAATCTAAGTGTCATGTTCACAAATTACAATAAAAATTATAAACAATGCAAAGAAATGATTTTCACAGAAAAGGAAGAAACCAAGTTAAATATGACATTAACATTTGTACAGTAGATGTTGAAAATGAATGTTCTTTGTTGTGGCCATGAAGAGACCAATTGTTCAATCTGATTTGCAAAGTTCAGGGTAATATGTACATCAATATGTGTGTGTGTGTGTGAAGCACACGCTAATGAAACATGCAACTGTAGGCTGATTGCGTGTGCTAGCAGTAATTTTAAAAACAGTAAACAGAGATGGGGATACAAAACTTACTTTAGCCGCAGCTTTTTATGTAGGAAAATCATTGCTGACTGATGCATTTTCATGGTAATGTGTGTGAAGGCTGGTTGGGTTCACCGTCTTTCTCTGACTGTGTCATTGCATATCTGGTTCTGACTGCTGTTGCAGATCTGTCCACTGACTTTATATGGCTTATGGCAAGTCAGTGATTGGCTCGCAAAATCTATCTGATTTGGTGGGAACATACTCTGTGACCCAAGCCCTGACCTATTTCCAGGTCATTTGGAGTTCAACTGCATGGATGTTGTAGAAAGTACATGACATGACTTGTCATATCCAGAAACCAATTATTTAATTTTGGAGCTGTGTTTTGTACAGAATTGTAAAGTTTTATTTTATCTACTGATTTTAGTAGAATTTATTTGTAAGCATCTCTTGTTTTGTGATTCACTAATTGGCTTTAAAATATAGGAGTTTATATCCTATAAAGGACAACAATGAGAGCATCTTTAAATGACTGAGATACCTTGCCAGTAGCTAATATACATCTGAATACATTTAACAATGCCAATGCAATTACTCAGTATGCCGTAAGTGGCAAAGACTACAAGCACAAAATTTTATTTTATTCATATTGAATGACTGCTGGACTTTTTTTTCTTTTTTTTTTTTTTTTTAATGCCAAGTTAAAATGATTGTATATAAAGTTAGAGAGAGACTTTAAGGGAGATAACCATTTTACAAAGTTATGTCCCTTTTATATTGAAAGAAACTTGAATTGTTTTTTAAAGAAAAGAAATTAATTGATATTTGTAAAGTGTAAACCGTTGCTCAGTCTGTTGCAACAAAATGAAGTACAATGATGATGATCTGAATAGAATACAGGAAAGTACATCCATGTAATATATTCTATTACAGGTTTATTCTTCATTTCCAAAAAATTCCAAAAAGTAATCTTACTCCATTCTCTTCAGCAGCCCATTATATTAATTATGCTAATTGTAATATTATTCCTCATGTACAAGCATTCATTTTTATGCAAGCACAATTTCTTAGTAAATTGTGTTAATGTCACATAACCGAATCTGGTAGGAAGATATATTTTCTTTCACATGTCCTTAAACTTCAGCTACTGCCTTCTTTGTTTACAGTCTATGTTAAGGTGAAATAATGGTGCTTGATAGCATTAATTATCAGCATAGACTTTCTGCAGAATAACTCAATTAAAAATCAATGGAAATACACAATGTTTCAGATACTGATGCACCAAAATACACTCTGGTTGTACTTCGTTTATCTTATAAGATAATCTTATATTTTGCATCTGTAAAAGTAAAGAAATAATTAGATTTACAATTTCTTATTTAAACTTTTGCCATATCAAATATAAATTTATTTGCATTTTTAGAATTTAATACAAAGTGGATTTCAGATATACAACATTTTTTTTTTTTTTTTTTTTTTCAACCAAAGCAATAAAGCCACTAAAATGCAAGGTGGGTTACTGAGTACGACAAAATATGAGAAAAAGAAAAAACATGATTAACTTAAATCACAAACATTTACTTGTAAAATGTTTCAGTAATCTTTCCAAATATGCAAAAATGTAAATCCTTTTAAACTGAAGTAAAATAATGAAGACATTATTCAAAATGAGAATGATTTCTTTCTCAAAATCTTTGAGAAAGAAACTGTTCTCATTTTCCAAAATTGTACCTTAAGGTACAATAATAATGACATAGATGTATGTGACAAAATAATTCTGTTAACACAAAATTTGTCCTGAAATCAAAGGTACTTTGCAGGGGTGTAGTCATTAGCAAGCAAATCAATAAAATCATTATTACTGCAGTGAGTTCACTGATGCTCAGCACTTGTGTTCTTGTACCAAACTAAGTATTTGTCAGTATTTACAAGTTTTCTAAGGTTTTGGTTACAAACCCATACACACCTTTCAAAAATGTGTACATTCAGTATTTTGGGAGATATGTCATTTTCACTCAAAAAATATGGTGGAGGTTATCTTGTGGCAATCTCAATTTCCACCATGGATCTATTTGTCCTTGTAAGAAAATGCACAGAATGTTAATATGTACAAAATAATTTTATATATATATAACACACACAAACATAAGGATAGAGTGATAAGTTTGGTGTTCAAATGTTAATATTCTGGTTCATACAGGAGAGGGATTCATTCAGTCATTTTCTATGGCTTATCAACCATTTGCAGGTTATTTAAAGCCAGAAAGTGCTTTTTTAAAATGTAAAATTTTTTTGGTAGAGAATGATTTTATGATACAAGTCTTATTAGTTAACCCATAGCTGGGAGAAAATAGATTCATGCCTTTCTCAATGGTATTTGCAAATAAATGACTATAACGAACCCAACTGGAATTGGAGCTCTACTCTCTGATTAACAATTCTGAGACATTTTCCATTACACAACTCACACATCCAAGCTTACAGTATGTGGTGATATTCCCAAATAATCACTCATCTGGTTTGACGTCACTTAACTTCAGTGAACATACAGGAACAAAAGTTTCAATGTGATATGAATGTAAATCTAAGAGAAAGTGATTCCGGGAGAATATATATATGTATGTATTCAAATGTAGCAGCCACCTTGCTTAAAATAGATGAAGAAGGAAGTGTGTATGTCTTAGTGTCAACACAAGACTGTGAAAACCTTAGTCTTAGTTGTCAAGGGTAAAGGAGGTAGGTATTATATAAGTCTATATGATACTGTGGGTTGTGCGTAAGTGTTGAATTTTAGCTCTGGGTATGTTATGATGACTACAACATTGAAGAATTGATAAATTTAATTCATTGATTCTGATTTAGGTTGTTTTTCCATCTTTTTATATATATATATCTTGAGATCTACTTCAAAAATGTTGTTTGGCTTCAGATCAGTCCGTGATATTCTGTTTTGAAAGCAATCTTATTTCTGATTCACTCACTAGATTATAATGTTCGTATACTCATTGAGATGATTTCTGGTTGGTTGGTCGAAATATATAAACTCCTTGAGAAAAATGCATGAGAAAACTCCTTGACATCTTTTATTGGGAGCATAAAACCAATGAGTTTGTGCAGAAAAGGGTTGAAAGTTTTATGGGTCACCAGGAATCTCTTCTCACCACTGTCAGAGAAAAATGGCATGGTTTAGATACATTACAAGGCACAACAGCCTGTGCAAGACCATCATCCAAGGCACCATTGAAGGTGGATGTAAAAGAGGATGACAATGTGAAAACTGATTGGACAAGTATGACTATACCAGAATTGCTCATGGCTGCTGTTGATAGACCATTGTGGAAGAAATTTAGTGTGGCTTCTGCATTCAGATCCCTACTACGATTACAAAAGTCAAGGGGATGATGATGATGACGATCAAAATAAGACTTCATGGCAAAATGATTCTGAATATACATTTATTTTTAGAGATGGTGAAATTTTGGGCTCCTTGTTATTATTTGTCTATTTATTTTTCTTTCACTACAAATAAACTATTATTAAAGATTTACCATTTAATATATAACAAAAATAAATGTAGTATCAAATGCAAATGAGATAGGACAGGCATAAAAGGAAAGCAACTGGTGAAGACAGCATACTCAGTGAGCCCATTTGTTTAATGTAACACGGAGAACTGTGCTAAGACTGCTACTGCAGAGAGATATACCTAACATAACAATGGCACACTAATAGGATCCTTAAATGCACTAGACAACCCAGAACATGTGGAAACATGGATAAGAACTTTTGCAGCATTTGCCAGAATAAAAAAAGTATGACCAAAGAAAAATTGGTCATTGCTGAAAGAACCAAGTTTTTAGAAACAAGACAAGCACCCAATGAGTCCATTATGCAGTACTTACATACATTAAAAGGACGTGCCAAGTATTGTGAATTTGAAAAGTTGGGAACTCGGAAAATTACTATAGTATTTAATTGATTCCTATAGTAATTTTCCGAGTTCTTTTTCAAATTCACAATACTCGGAAAATTACTATAGAAGACAAGTTAATTCTTCTCAGAATAATTGAAGGTTTGCAAGACCAAAATCACAAAAAAAAAAATAATGGAAAGTTTACAAAATAGTAGCATGAGTTTGGAAGCTAGCGTCGAGTTTTTACAAAAGTTAGAGTTGATTAGAGAATTTAATCAACCACGAGGAATTCGAGGTGTACAAGACAAGTGCGACCAAGTTCATAATTAAATGCAGATACTGTGGAAAAAATCACGAGAGACAAATACAAATGCCCTGCTTTAAGAAAAGTTTGCTCAAATTGCAAAAAAAAAGATATTATTTTCAGAACATATGCAAATACAAAAAGAAAATAGAAAGAGTACAAAAATTACAAACCCCTTCCAAAGAAGAACCTGGAATATTTACAGTGAATACGCAAAAAAGGAGAGAAAAATTAAGGATAAATGGCCAGATATTTAACATACAAGTTGATACAGGCAGTGAAGTCACATGATATCAAAAGATTTCTGGATTTATGAACAACTATAGGTATAATGGGTACATTTCAAGGCAATTTTGAAACTGATAAGCATTTGGAAATAATTCCCATTACAGCTATAGAATGCGAAAAAGATCTGGAATTACTAGGAATTGATGTATTAAAAGTAGATACAGCAAGGTTAATCAATTCCATGGAGGCACAAGAAAATGAAATTGGATTATTGAAAGGCTATAAGGCAAGTATTCAACTAAAGGAAAATTATCACTCAAAATATTTCAAATCAAGAAGAGTTCCAATTCATATCCTCCCTTTGGTAGTGGCCAAGTTAAACAAAATGATACAACAAGGCATACTAGAAAGAGTGACTCAAGGTAGTAGTAATTAGGCATCACCGATAGTAGCAATAAAGAAACCTGATGGAGATTTAAGGATTTGTGGTGAGTACAAGATAGGGATAAATCACCAGATATGTTCAGACTTTTTTTCTTGGCCAAATATCAAAACTGTGAGTCACAAGTTAGCAAAAATAGAACACTTTGCAAAAATTGATCTTGAGGCAGCATACAACCAAATAGAAATTGATGAGAAATTCAAGGAAGTCACCACGATAAACACCCCTATAGGCTTACTAAGGTGGACTTATCTACCATTTAGGGTAAAGACTCTGAGTCATATTTTTCAGAAAGCAATTGAGAGAGTCTTATTAGGAAAAATAAGAAATATGATAATATACTAGGATGATAGGGGCAAGAACTAAAGAAGAATTAAAATATAAAACAGAGCAAATTTTAGTGAGATTGAAAAAAGTAGACATGACTGTAAACAAAGACAAATGTAATTTTGACTGCAAGAAGATATCATATTTAGGGTAACAAATATCAAAAGAAGGCATATCACCCGATGATAGATTAACAAAAAAAATAGCAGAAATAGCTGCTCCAACAAATAAAAAGGAATTAGAATCCTTTTTGGGGCTGATAAATTTTGATAGTAAGTACATACCAAGATACAGCACTGTAATAGAGCCATTTGCAAAATTACACAAGAAAAATAATGAATTTAAGTGGACACAAAAACAAACTAGTGCTTTTGAAACACTAAAGATGCTGAGGAACAAATCAATAGTGAAAGTTTTTGATCCACAAAAAGAGGTAACGTTAAGCACAGATGTGAGTTAAAAGTAGATTGCTGCTATTTATTATATTGCAAGAACACCCAATCGTGTACATATCAAGAAGGTTAAGCTGAGATTAACTACTCAAATATTGAAAAAGAAGCACTAGCGAATGTATGGAGCATGGAAAGGGCACAAAACTTTTTGATAGGAAAAAAATTCTTATTAAAATTGGACCACAAACCATTGGAATTCATATTTAACCTGAGAAAAGAATTGCCAAAAGTAACATCATCAAGGATTTTAAGATGGGCAATAAAATCATGACATTTGATTTTGACATAGTATACGTAAAAGGGAACACTATCCCTCATGTAGATGCTTTATCAAGGTTACAGTTCAAGAATGAAGCAGAAGAAAAACAGGAAAATGCTGAAGACAAAATAATACTGGGTAGAACTAGATGTTCTTCTGCTAAGTAGACTCAAAATAGAAACAAAGCAAGACCCAATATTAAGTAGAATAGTAGAGAGAATAAAAAATAATGTATGGAGCAAATGTTCAATGGCAGAACAACCCTTTAAAGAAATGAAGCACAAACTGACTATAGAAAACGGCATAATATGCAATGGGGATATAATTGTAGCGACAAATACTGAGAAGGGACATATTAAAAGGAGTACATGATGACGTGCATTGTGGCATAACAGCAACACACAAAAGACTAAAGTTACAAGCTTAATAGCCAGGGTATTCAAAAGATGCAGAGGAATACATTAAGAGATGCACAAAATGTGCAGAAATAAAAAAATTCAAGCAAAGAAAAATTCATTTATGGCCCAAGGAAGCAGAGCCATGGATCACACGCATATCAAAGATAGGGGATTATTCTTAGTATTAGTGTACTCATATTCAGGATGGCCAGAGGTTGTCAGAGTAAAAACAGAAAAGCCATCACAATAAAGCAAGTACTAAGAACTATATCCTCAAGGAATGGAGCACCCCAGACATTAGTCATCGACAATGCACCTGAATTTTGTGATGAGAGCTTATGTGCATAGTGAAAACAGATTGGATGCATCTCATACAAGATACCACCATATCACCCACAATCTAATGGCCTGGTAGAAGGAATGGTACAAATGGTGAAAATGAGGTTAAAAGCATTCTCACCACTTAATGGAAGCATAGAAGCGTATTTACCGAAAATGCTCCTCAGTTACAAATCCGTTCCATATACGGGAAGAAAACTGTGCCCCTCAGTGTTAATGGGTAGGCAAATCAGAGCCCCCACCCTAACTATGTCCTTCGCAACAAAATAAAAGTTATGGTATAGAAAGAATAAAGAGGCTGATCCAGAAGAAGCAAGTTTCCTGATACAAAAAGGACACAACACGGCTATACTAGAGAAAAAGGGACAAAATATACTAGTACATGCAGATCAATTCAGAAGCAGAAATGAATTGGATGACATGGAAATGGAAGATCAAGACCAAGAAGAAACAGAAAGTCACAAAAATGGAACAGAGCAGGAAACGGAAGAAAATGAGAATGAAAAGACGGACGAGAGTGAAGAAGAAAATGAAAAAAGGCTGAGATCACCATTTAAAAGAAGAATAATCAGAAGTAGTAGAAGGAACTGACATATTTGTCAAAGATTTGGACAATTCATGGAGAAGGTGTCATGTTTACTAAAATATCAAATACAATATTAATAAACAAATAACACTCAATAAAGTGTTTACATCTTAAAACACACCAATAAAACCATAGAATACAAATCAGAAAAGTTGTTTTATTAGTCTTCAATTAGGTAGATAGCACCAAAATATCATGTAGTCATAGAAGACATATCACATAGCTTTTAAGGCCAATTAGGAAGAAATAAATAATATTATTCTAGAGCCAATATTCTTACAAAAAGTGTATAAAACTCAAAAAATCTGGCCTCAAATAGGATATGCACAGATGTCACCAAGGACCACGTCACTCTAGTTGCTGATCTTCATGACCTCATTCATGTCCACATGCAAAAAGCAACACTGCTGACAAAGAGATCGCTTCAGATTATGGCACCACAGTTCACAGTAAGTACCAAATTCTCACTATATCTGGTATCCCTTTTACTGTTACCTACATATACAAGTGCTGACTCTTTCACACAAACACATAAAACAATATTTCATTGTTTCTCACATACATACACAAATTCAATTTATATTCTATTCCAGAACTTTATTAACCAAAACAAAAAGATATTACTTTCTAAACTATAACCAACTTCTTGTATTCTTGTCGTTATATTAAACTAATGTTTATTGGTTGATACTATACTTTTTCTACTGGATTTTATTCTTTCAATGAAAATTGCGGGATTATTCTAAATGGCCAAATTAAGGGAAGTCTTGCAACAATATTTTATGATATTGTATCGATCCTGATACTCCAAATTTTGACATTCAATAAAAAAAACAAGTAGAAGGATTCCTACAAGTGTATTATGAACAACAAATTGTGACAGGCAATAATGAGCAAATATTTTATAACATGGAATGTAAGTGATCATGGGCAAGTGAAATGAACCCAAACACTAACCATATCTAAGATCAGTCTTCATTCAAAGTTATGTAAATGTTTGGATTGGAAGGAAATCCTCTATTCCTTTCTTTCTTCAAACAAATGATTTGAAAAAGTACTCTTATAAATTATACCAGTGAACTGGAGTAAAGCATTGAAATGACATATCTCGGCTGATTTACAGGCAAATACTCAAGAGTGAGAACCGGATGTAAACGGGACAAAGCCCCGTCACAAAATGACCATTATCTTTCTTCACAAATGTTCCCGACACACGTGTTCCGGTCGAAAAATAAAATAATATTTAAAGTTGCTCTATTTTTTGTCCAATAAAAATGCTTCCCTCCTAATTATACTCATTTCGTTTTTTGAGCCTGTTAAGCCATAAAAAACACTATAAAAGGGGTCACACGGAAGTTCAACAGTCAGCCCACAGGTGCCCAGGATAGAGACCTGTCACGTTCAGCTGCTGACAGCAGGGGAGTGTCAACCACCATCAACATGTGTGAACTACTATGAGAGATTGACCTACATCTGAAGCCGGCTTATGAACTTTACCACAAGGTAGCTGTCCCAAACCTACACGTTCCTGTTGAAATAAACCACGTAAATCTATTTCTGCTGTTGTCGTATTTCTTCCTTGCAACAATACGCTTGTCTATAACAAAAATTAGTTGAAGAATGAGTGTAGATATTCCATGAGGATAATGCTAGGCTGCATGTCTCTTGAGTGATCAAAAAAAATCATTACATCTTGGCTGGGAAGTTGTCACTCATCCATTGTGTTCACCAGATTACCACACAAGTTTCACATATAGTTAAATCTGAGTTTATTCTCAAAATATTTGGATAGTAAAAGATTATATTTATTTGTAGGATATTTTCTGTCACAAGTGCTTCCATTATCATCTTTGTTTTCCCTACAAAATTTCAAAATATTACACTGTCAATTGTGCTGGTATTATAAAAAGAAGCCCCATCACAGAATTCATCTTGCCTCCCTTACCTAATGGGTCAAAAGCAAATGTTCAAAAATGCTTTTATAAAGTGTGTCTTATATATATCACTATATATAGCCTTTGTTTTTTAATATCAATTCTTCAATGAGAAATCTTTTTGTGCTCTTTTAGTACATGACAGTTATAGTTTTGTTAATATTGGCGAATTGTTACTGAATAGATATGAAATTCTCTCACATAAATACTTATTAATTCAGCATTTCCAAAGAGAAAACAAGTCATATTATAAGATAAAGGCATTGTAGTGAGATGCATGTAAAATAGAGTGCAGAGAAATGACATTTTAATCAGTTTAATGGTGGTGTAATCAATCAATCAATCAATCTATGTATGTATGTATGTATGTATGTAGTAGTAGTAGTAGTAGAAGAAGAAGAAGAATATTATTATTATTATCATTATAATAATAATAATAATAATAATAATATCCTTACCAATAATGCAAAAATATGATAACAAATACTAGACACATTAAACATAAATGCAAACAACCCAACATCAATAGAATGTTATCAAATACTAAATATATTTAATAAATAACAATGATAATAATAATATAGACATGATAACATTAACTGTCACAAGAAGACACAATATTTGAAAATGATGAGACCAACAGAAGAAAATTCTTTGATAAATGGTCTGAAATATAGAAAAACCAAACTTGTATAAATAATTTTTTTTTCTAAATACACACTATATATATTTGATAACAACCAACAATCTAGATTAATCAATCCCTCTAAAACTGAGCTAGGGTTTATTTCTAAAAATATAGTTAAAAGAATAATAAACACTATACAAAAATCATCTTATAACAATCTGTGGAAAGATTCTTCCAATATTATAAAATGGTTCTATAATATTAAAAATAAAATGGCCACATTTATTCAATTTGATATAATAGATATCTATCTACTCCTCCATATATAAAGATCTGTTATTAAAAAGTATGAATTTTGCTAAAAACTATGTAAAAATTATAGATGATGAATTCAAGGTTATATTCTAGAAAGTCATTATTAACTAATAAAAATTCCACTTGGATTAAACAGTCACTATGATAATTTCAATGTTCCTATGATTGCCTATGACACCACTCAAATTGCAAATTTAGTGGGCATCTATATTTTAAGCACCCTTAGTAGGATCACTGACCCTAAACAGGTCAGTCTATATAGAGATGATGGACTTATTGTTATCCCTAATAGTAATAGTCCACTATCTTTTTATATACAAAAGAAAATCATCAGGGATTTCAAATTCCTTGTGTTTAATTTAGAAATTTCATCCAATCTTAAAATAGTTGATTTTTTAGATATAACTTTAAACCTTTCGAATAACATATTAAAACCTCATCACAAAGATAATGAAACTCCAATCTTTATTAATGTTAACTCCAACCATCACTATCAAATTACTAAAAACCACTGTAAATACTAGAATCAATAAATTATCTTCTAATAATAAAATTTTGAATGAAAATATAATACCTTATAATGACGCCCTCAAAAAAAAGTGACTTTAAACAAAAATTGTTTTATCTGGAATCTTCAAAAGATACTAAAATAAATAGAACCAGACACAGAGAAAGGAAAGTTATATGGTTTAACCCTCCTTTTTGTCAACTATCCAATATAAATATTGGTCAATACTTTCTGAAATTGATTGACAAAGATTTTAACTGAAATAACCCACTTATAAAGTTTTTTAATAGAAAAACCTTAAAAATTAGTTACTCATGCACAAATAACATCTACAATATTATTAATTCACACAGTAATAAAATATTAAACAAATTTTATAACAATAACCAAATAGATAGCAAACATTCTATCCCACCAGCAGTACTTTATTGTTTTTGTTTGTTCTTACGCAATTATGGTTTATATTAACCATCTTAGCATGTTAAGCTTGCTGCAGCTGAGAAAAGAAATAGACCATATGGTAACCTGGGATAATAAAAGACTACTGCCATTGTAACTGTTGTTGAAGGCGATAGAAGAATTTTCTAAATTCTCATCATACATATGACTTTTATAAGCCTGTAAGAGTTTATCTCAAATTTGAAGACAGCTGTTCAAAAAGACTTAATGTTCTTCAAAAAGATTCAAGAAAAGTACTGAGGTAGGTCAATCTTTTCTCACTACACTTCAAACATCAACTTTTCTGAATTTCAGCTTTTCAACTTTGAATTTTGAATTGTGAACTTTTCAAAGTAAGTAAATTTCTTTTGTTGCTAAGAAATTGATTTATATGAACTGTTACTCTAAAAGAAAATTTCTTAAATTCCTGTGAAGGAAAACATTTACATGGACTGTAGTTTTCTAAAAAAAACTGATTTGTATTTGAAAGAACTGTTCAACTGCTTTGATTATGGGAAATTTTGTGCAAGGCCAATATTATGATTTGTACTGTTTATATATTATGGAAAATATTTTTGTTATTGTAATAATGGTTTGTTTCTCTTCAGATTTTGTACCAGAATAAGAATCTTGTGATTTTTGTTTGCACCATTCAAAATATTTGGGATAAAAGAGTTGATGCTCTCTCTTCTACTTTTCTTCCGACAAAATCCTTTTATAAGTTTTGATTGGTGTATGTAAGAGAGAAGTTGTGAGATTAAGTGAAATGTTATGTTTTATTTTGTATTCTTAAAGTGAAATATCAAATAATTAAATAAGCAAATATCAAAGTGATTAATTTCAAATTGGAAATATATTCTAAATTATCTGTGAACAATTTATATTTTTATTTTATACAAACTGTTACATCATTCTCTTTCTTCTTGTAACTGATTAATGCATTGTACAAAGTCATATTGGTTATATCTTCATATACATCACAAGAAATTTGAGGAATTTATAAACTGATATATTGTGGTAAAAACAACAATAATGAAAATATCAATGCAAATAAATTATTGAAAAATCCAGATCATTTCAAGATATAAAAAATGAATTAAAATAAAATCTATCAAAGATGTAATATAAAAGACAGAACTGTTTAGAAAATTTTCTCAAAACAATGCAGTTTTCATTAAAATCTTTATTTGTCATTGTTTCAAAATTTATGTTTTCAGTATATGTTTCAAAAGGAAAAATAACGCCAGAGACTTTTGGAGAATGAAGAAATCATGATATCTTTGGAACAGTAAAAAGGGTCAGTATTGATGTAAATTTTTACTTTGATTTACTTAGTAACTACTGGGAATTTTTTTTTTTTTGTGGGGGGTAATTTTTGAGATTGTGTTGTTAAATAGGAAAAGAAAACAAATCTATATTCTTGCAATGAAAAAAACTCACTTTACAAGTCACACAATAAATAAATAAAGAGGAATTTTTAAATCAACCTAGATTTTGATGAGACAAAACTTCTCTTAGTTCTGGTGACCAAGAGAAAGGAAACAATTCTGTTACACTTAAAAAAACAAATATTAAATATAAGATTTTTGGAATCTGCCACCTTTATGCACTAACTCATATATTTACAGTGGCCAGCAGAACTGTTGTTCAAAAATGCCACTTCAGTTTACTGTCTATTTATAAGATGAGATACTGTAACTATTTACATTATTTGAACTGTTTTCCTTGTCTTTATTGCCGCATTCCTAATGTTTCAGCCATTGTATATCACCTGAAGAAAAGGAGTGTCAACAGCCGAAAAACATTAATGGATATTTTTTATAAAGATGAGAGGACAACAGCCTGAATGATGTAAATAGTGTAAAGATCACCTCAGTTGTTGAGATATGTCCTTTTTTGACAATGATCTTGATTGTTCAGTGGTGTTTCTCTATAATTCCATTACTCCTAGTTGTAGATGCATCTTTAAAAAAAAGTGTTTGACATTCCAACCATATCTTTTAACAGTTCTAAATTTAACACATTATTATCAACTATTATCAACTATTATCCATTAGCACCTCATCCAGTTAATCCCTTTCCAAAAATCAGGATCCCAGCATTTTCAACCATAGTCTTTGGCCTAATCTCTCCATATGGCTATACTTTGAGGTTGACAATCACTGAAAGTGACAACTTCTGCTGATTATGGGCCACATCAACAGCTAATGTTTTTCATTTGTCTTCCATCTGAATTTCTTCCTTCTCATGCATATTCAGTGCAGTGTCAGCTGACACATATCATATCTCATGACTACTCACTCTACAGACTCCTTAATTGATTATAGTTGCTTGATAAAAAATAAAGCCCTGTTCTCTCCTCAATGATTCATACTGTACAATTTCTTTAAATACAGATTCCCCAAACAGTACATTCTTGTCGCTCTCCTCTCTGAATCCTCTGGTACCCCAACTAGATTTTACTCAACTTGGTAAGAACATCCACCTTATTTTTCTCCAAGGGGATGAATGTTATATGCAACTTTAGGTTAAATTCAGTAAGTAATTCTCTTAAGATCTCTAGGTGTCATTTAATAACCATTTACACTGTTTATTTCATTCAGACTCTCTTCCCAGCATTAATCGCATTCACCTATATTGTGTGTTATTGTGCTTCACCAAGCGCAATAACACACAATCACCAAAGGTAAATTAATGTCCTCCAGTATCCCATCCATTCAGCTTCATTAAGTTGATTGTAATCTTTTTTTAATCAGGCTGAATCCTTCACTTTAACATCATATATTTCTAAAACAATAGCCATTGACACAATATCTTGCATCACATCTATGTTTTCCACTACTTTATTTTCCAGCTCTCAACATAGCAATGAGATAGTAAGCTACCAATCTCCTGCATACAGAAAACAATTACTCAGATTGTCTTTCAATTCTGGGATCTTATTCCATCTTTGAAAAAAAACAGTTGACCCACTAACTTTCTTCGGTCTGAACCTCAAATCTCTTCTTCCTTCCAACAATTCCAATGATTTTGCATTCAATTCAAATTTCTTTAAATGATTCATTACTTCAGTTGCTGCCACCTCTGTTTCATCCACCAATATATGTAGAAATTTGAAGCCCTTTTCATTTTATGCACCCTTTGCAATATTGTCTTGAAAATGGTTCTCATGATTTTTGTTACAGAATTCAATTCAAATCCCCAGCCTAATTAAACAATATGTTAAGCCCTTGTAATTCATCAGCTGTTATTTCTGATATCTTACATGAAGCCATTGGTAGGCTATGTTGTTTTCACTCTTGCAATGTCTTTCCATTCTGTGATCACATGCCACAGTTATCCTCAGAATGATGATCTCCCTTTCATAACCATTTGACTGTCCATTGCTTTCAAGCAAATCCTTATTATCAATTTTATAAGAAATAAGCTAGGACTTACTTCCCAACAATTTAATATTACCCACTCTTTGATTGTACCCTTATAATTACACTTACCTGAACTCCTTCTGCCAATGAAAATAATCTCCACCTTTCCAGGTGACTGTTCATTTGATCATTTTCCTGACTATAATAGATAGTTAATGACCTACTCAGTGAAATCAGACTTAGTTTCTTTATAATTCATAACCATATGATGAACTTGACATCTAAAACAATGTCCCTTGAATGTTCACACTTGACATCTCTTCAGAGTTTGTCTATATTTCTGAGATGAGGTATTATGTACAGTATTTACATATGGAGAGAGAAGGGAGATCACCGCCCCCTGTGGGATCATGTTGAGATCATAGACAAGGAACACCATTGGAAAATTCGTAAACTTAAGGAATCAGCACATATGCTAGGCCACAAAAAATCTCCTGAGCCAACCAAACATAGAAATAAATACAATATGGGAACCAGTAATAAGGAGTGCCAGAAAAAAAGCAATGATAACAAAAAAGTTGCAATATGGACTCTGGTAAAAACATGAAATGATAACAGCAAAAATTGCAATATGAGCACTGGTAAAAATGGTTGAAAACATTAGGTTTATAATACACATACCCAGATGTCCTCAAGGACACATGGCACAGTGGATAAAGGTGTTGGTTAGATCCAGTGACAGGACCCAAAGAAGGTGAGTTCAATTCCTGGTTAAGGCAATGGAGAACTTTCAGAGGGAAAATTAACAAAAGATAACTGATAACTGACATCCATCAAACATGGCACGTGGAACTAGAACAGTCTACCCCAGTGATTGAAATAAAGGGTTAAGTTCAACATTCCAACCACCTGAAGAAGGCTGGAGCATACAACTGCCAAAACGTTGTAATAAATATGGCGACAAAGATGAGGACAATAGTCTGAATAATGTAAATAATTGACATCTCTTAGATATAAATTCTATCAAAATTTGATTTTTTAAACATTTCATAAATTTGTTCTCCATTGATTATTGTAAAATCCAAGCAAAACAGAAGAAAAATTAGTATACAATAACAGTCCCAAGTTTTCATTTCAAAGGCAGACTTGACAAAAATGCCATGAATGTTCATCTCTTTGAAAGACTCTTTCAATCTAAGCTTTATTTGTTCTTTAAATTATCACAATCCCTATACTAATTTCACTTTTTTTGCCATAATCCTTTGCTACTGAATTTTTTCTTCATTTATCTCATTAAGAATTGACTAATCCTCAACTCAATTACACTGTTAATTACACATATTTATTTAATGTTAAATTTCAAAAAAAAAATGAATCTTACCGAGTTCTTTATTTTATTAAAATTCTAAAATTCACTTTTGTAAACAATATGAAAATTACTGAGGAAAAATACAAACCTGATAGTATGGTGAATTTTGAAAGTTCTCTAAAAACACTTTTTGGTTTGTACGTAAAAACAAAAATATTGCCAAGATTTGAAAATAATTTATACCTTTCCTGTAATTCTTTAATTAATTCTGAAAACAGTAACCATGGTTTTAATGTCTGTTTATTTTAATTTTATCATTAACAAAATTAAATTTCTGAAAATTGTCCAAAATATGAAATCACTGGTTTCAGTCAAGGGACAAAATAATTATTTAGCTTTAAAATTGGCCCAATTCCCACTTAATCATATAATGAAAAACAAAAGACTTAATTAAAAGAATTTGATTGAAAGGTTAGACTATTAAAACCGAAAATTTAAATTTTATTTTATTTTGCAAAAAGATTGGTTTTCAGAAAAGGAATCTAAACTCATGGAAAAAGCCATCTCAATAAAAGCTTGCAAAAAATTAATTTATTGTGAATTGAATGTCTTAAATGAAACAGGAATTTTATTGAAAAAATAGCATTTAAGATTTTTACCAAACCACATGACGGTCATAAAAAATTTATCCTGAGATGATTGTGATAAATTTGGAAAATCAATATTAACTTTCCAAATATGTTTTATTTTTAATTATTGAAATGCAATTATAAATTAAAAAGCCATAATCTCCTGAAGAAAACTGGTTGAGAAAAAAAAGGCAATAAATCATTTTATTTGTATATCAACATGACTTCAGACAGAGATTTAATTGAACATGGATCTGAGAAAAAAAATCATTTTGAGGAATTTGAGATTTGGTGGAGATAAAAGAATTTAATTTTTAATTGTTAAGGATTCGATTTTAAAACTAACATTCCAGAATGTGTTTCATCTGGATGGCAAACTTTTCAGAAGTGATTAATTGCTCTGGTATAGAGGGAACATTAAGTGAATTTTTGGGTTCCGCCAAGTTTGTACAATAGAAATTTTTAGTGAATTCTGAAAATGAAAAAATTCTAGATTATAGTTTTACATGGCATGTTCATACAACAAAGAACACAACTACAGATTTCATTTTCTCGGTTCATCCCATGGTGGTAATGTCACTGGGATGAAGAAGATTATGAATGGATGACGAAAGGAAGGAGAACAATAAATGAACAGAAGACAAGACAGAAGATAGCGATTGACTAAATTTTGAAGGAGATGCCCTGGAAATGGAAATCAGATTAATTTTCCAAAAATGGGAAGTAATCAATTTTCCAGGCCTGAAACAAAGAGAATTCTTGTTGGGAATCAAGATTCATCTGAGAAACCAAGATGGTGCCTGGCCCCATATCACTGAGTTTTTAAGTAAAACACATATAAACAAACGTCCCCAGTTCGAGAATATTTGCAATTCAGTTGGGCAGTTGCAGTTGGATTCTGGTACTAGAGTGTCCTTGCTAGATCAACAGTAAAATTCCACCTCCAAGTTGTCAATCTAGTAGAAAGGATGAATACTAATTGAGGTAAAGCCAAAACCTAAGAACTAAATTAGTTGACATATGATGATGATGTTTGCTTGAAACATAGGCCAACTCACATTTTGTATGAGAAGACTCAGGTTGGGGGGGCACACAGAGCCTGTATATAACAAATGGCTAAAAGAAAATTCTTAAATATGTAAAAACATATAAAAACCTGTTAAACCCTTTATTCAAATTATTTTTTTTTTTTTCATTTCACTCTTTGATTGAATACCACCCCAATCTGAACTCACAGCTGGACCACTGATTTGATGCCTTCCGCCTGGATTGATCTTGTCCCTCCCGACATAAGATCAAAGTGGATCAACATCCCCCACTACCGATTAGACTTGAGATTAAAGGTTAATCTGTTAACCAGACGTTCCATCACACCCTATCCCAACAATAGCATGCTGGTATTGAACCGGTACAGCTGGTGAAGCCATATAACATCAAAAACCACTGAATTCGAGATCCATATTGGTATCCTGAAGGGCAAGGAAAACACAGTTGTCTCTACAACCACTTCAATTCATTTTATTATGCTGGTGGCAGTTTTTAAGAGTTTTATAAATGCCAAAAAAAAATTGTTTTAACAAGTTTGAACTCACATCACAGGGAGTTGGCCATTGATTGCGGCTGAGTCAGTTTTGGTGCTGATGACCAGGATTCGTCCCTTTTTTATTTTCCACTTTAAACAGGAACATTCGAAAATTTTGCTTTGTGACTGTATGGTCAATTAGACAAATGGAAAAGAAGATTTAACCAAAGGACTTTTTTAATTATAACCAGATGGTTCCAGACCCTTAGTTTGACAGCCTGGAAAAAGAAGAATGACCTTCAATTCTGTCAGATGAGACATTTTTTTTATTTTAATAAAAAATAAAAATTCAAATTGTAAATGCTCTGATTGTGTTTTTTTTTTTTGAAATGTTTAAATATGTCTTGTCAATGATTTGATAGGGTAACATTCATATTGCATCTTCCAGTAGACCTGAAGAAATTCTGGGTATCCATTTAGGTTCAATTATTTGGTAACTCAAAAATTTTCCAAATATTTTTTTTAATCATCTGGATAATAATTTTTTAATCTACAACGTTAACTCTCATACTGAGAAATAATATTTTTTGCATAAACACGCCACAGGTAAAATATGTTATGCACAAACTTTAAAAATATACTGTATCCATTTCTACCTATATCATAGAAAAGGCTTTTTTTATTTCACCCCATCAGGAGTTTGCTGAAGGGGTTAAGAGGCAGAACAAGAGGGGCGTGATGAGAGGAAAGGATAAAGATGAGGACTGAAGATGAAACCCATCAGAAAATGGGAACCCGACATTACATTTGAATCTTTAAGGACTATAACAGCCAGGGAAGCAAGAAACAATGGTGTTGGCCAATTTATATATAGACATAAAGGTAGTGACAAGAAGAGACAGCCATGACATAATGTTTCGAAGGACCGAAAGGTTGTTGGGACAGAATGCTGGCTAAAGAGAGCATGCTTAAATTGGGAGAAAGTAAGAACCAGCAAAATAGGTGTCAGGGCAAAGTTACCATGAAAGTAGGTAAGAAAGGGGGGAGAGAAGAGCCCCATTTTGTTTTGAAACATTAAAGTTCAGGTAGAGGAGCCTGAGGTGTGGGAAGAGGATCCCAAAAGAAAGGTCTTTTCGACAAATGGCATGGGTTTTATAAGGCCACCTATATTTCTGACTAGATTGTGCATTAGTCTGCTTATATATATCTATGTAGGACCACAGAGCTATCTGACTGTCTGACAAAGTTAATCTGTTCATATTGATCAGGACAGATTCATCTAGGTGTGGGATGAAAGGACACCCCAGCTTATTCATGGTGTATCCCAGGATAAAGAAGGGTGTCCTATCAATATTATTAATGAAGGCTGAACCTGGAAGACAGGACCAGGATCTACCCATCCACCCCAAAATAAGAGGGATCTATTAAAAGAAGGATCATCTATCTCGTTGGACATGTGGCTATCTATCTATCTTTAGGGCAAGTTCCCCATCTATTTCCCCTCTCTTCATATTTAAATCTAATAACTCCCTATCTATGTGATGTTTATGACAACACGTGAAATTGTTGAATATATTAAAGGTCTAATATTCATTCACTTTATAACACACTATGAAGATGGGAACCCAGGAGAAGGAAGGCCAAGGAAATTCTCTTCGTTGATGCAAGAGAAACAGAAATGCTGTCTTATAAAAACAAAAATTTTTTCTCTTCTCTGTGGTTCTGAAAGAAAATAAGAAAATCTGTTTCATTGTTGAGAAAGAATACAGACAGGTGAAACAGAAGGAAGGGATGATGGAAATGGACATAGAAATCACACAGGCAGATGGTGGCCCCTGGAGATAAAAGGGATGGCTCATAAAATGTGAGAATTGGAAAAACTGAGAAGTACCCAAAACTTCTACATAACACCGAACCTGTGTGCACGAAGCAATCTTGGGAGAAGATTGGCTTCATCCAGCCAAAATATATAGTTGAAGTGTGTAACTCAACAATTCAACTGGTGATAGCAGGTAGGCACAAAGAAAACCGGGTCGCACGTCCAACCTTCTCACGAGCCGAAAGCCTTTCATTTGAAACAGCAGAAACGAGCCTGCTTTATACAGCTGCGGACCGACCACGATTTGCATGCGAATCACGAGGCAACGAGATTTCACGTTAACTGACCGAGACTACTCGGCATAAAACGCGGGCGCCGCCATTTTGGTTTTCTTTTTTACAGTTGGAAGGACCAGTGTTTACATACTGCGCAGATTCGAACGCGTTTCCGAGGTAGGCCATTTTCACAATTTTCCCCACACTCCCCCCTGATCTCATGATCACAAACAGGGCAGGGAGGTGGCGATCGTCGCCGTCGAGTCCCTCTCCGAAGGGGATAACACAAGCTTCATCCTCGTGCGTGTTCTCGTCTGTGGTTTGAGTGTCGGTAAACACTGTGTCCGCCGGGAGGCTGCTGTTATCAGAATCGCTGCCCTGCAGGTCTAACTCAAGGCAGATTGAACGCTCACTACTCCCAGACTCGGAATCGCTTTCATCGCTCGGTAGCGGTAGTGATTGCGTCACCGGTCGCAAGTCTTTAATGTGACGAGGCACCCCATCAACTCTCACAGATTGCGGGCTGATAACCTCCGTAACACGTCCAGTGCCGTACTTTGTCGTACACTTGCCGCGTGGGTTTTTGACCCAAACGATGTCTCCTTTTTCAATCTCCTCCAGTCACTTCTAGTTCAGGCAGCGGGTTGGCTTCGATGCCCTTCACGCGGACATGATATTTGTGCAGTGCATCAGCCGGCGCCGTGGATGGTGAAATGTTATCCTTCAGGGCGACATTATACCAGTAAACCGCTTCCGAAACTGTGCAGCCCTTCCTGGCTGCGATGGTCTTGATGGTTCTGTGGTTCCGCTCCACGATGCCGTTTCCACTTGGCGAGTAGGCACATCGAAACCGCAGATGCACGTCCCAAGTGTCCGCAAATTCTTTAAAATCTTTACTGGTGAACGCAGTATCGTTATCCGTCAGTATTTCCATGGGTGGGCCTCGCTCCAGGAAAACATTCTCCAACAGTCGAATGACGGTGCTCGCGTCTTGTCTGCGCAGCGGCCGCCATACCGCGAACCTGGAGGGACCGCAATCAATGAGTGTTAAAAATTCTCACCATTGTAGTGAGTTATGTCCATTGCCAGTCTGCTCCAGTTGCTCTTCACGCTCAGTTCTCCTCTTTCCCAGTGAACGGGTGCCGGATCGATCGACTGACAGGTTGTGCAGGCCTTCACAACGGATTTAACGCTTTCTCTGGACACCTGCGGGTCGACTAACCTGGCGAAGTACAGGGTTCGTTTCACGCCCGGATGTCCGCATTGACGATGCGTATTGGCAACCTGGTCCTCATCCAGTCGTCTCCCTGCCACTGCACAGCTCTCGAGTGCCGGTTCTCCTCTCTTGAGCAGTTCTAGCCACCTGTGCGGTACTCTGGTGAGGCGATCTGCACGGTTCTGACAGGACTGCACAAGTGTCACGTCTACGGTCAATCCATATTCGTCCACCAACGATCGCAAAATGCCCAGCCGTCGCCTGACCAGCATCTCACCAGCCGCCCTTGTGTTCACCCGTGCCTTCCCGGTCAAGGTGTCTGAAATCCACCGGTGCACACACGCCGAATCAGTGACCAAGTGCAACGTTGTCGCCTCCCACTGGAGAGCCAGATTCACCCTTTAAGCGCCGCATCGAGTTCAGCCAAATTAATGTGCCTGGCATCATTAGTCGGACGCAGCCAGCACGCATCTTCGATGACATTTTCGTTTACTTCAATGCCACTCCTGTCGCCACGGAACTCGCATCCACCCAGACTGTGATCTCGTCACCACTCATGCACCAGTCTCCTCCGACGGGATCCAGTTCCCGCACTCTACTTAACATCTCTGCTAGTATGCGACAGAGAGGGGATCTTTGATGTTATCATCCCATCCATTGGTTGCTGCGGTTGCCAGGCGCTTGACGAATGCAACTGCCACCCTGAGCCATCCACACACTGGGAAGTGTCCAACAAGTTTCCCACACAACGAAAAATACGCGCCGCCGGGTCAACACATCAGGGGCTTCCGGAATTTGACTTCCTCGTTTCCATCGGAGGGTGCCATTTTCTTCCCAGACCTGCAAGCCAAGAACTCTTGCTCCATCTCTCAGTCGCACCGGATCCTTGCACACCAAACCGTAATCCGAAAAGTGTTGTCTTACACGCGATGCAGAGGCCAAACTTTCATTAATGAAGATATCATCAACGTATGCTGATGTGGCACTTTCAATTGTGCGGTCTTGCGATGCGATGGCGTCTATAACGGATTTCATGATGAGTGGCGCTACATTTAGCCCAAATCCTAGCCGCGTAAGACAGAAGCGTTGGCCTTTGAAAATAACCGTTTGAAATGGCCACAGCGCTTCGTCGATGTGAATCTGAAGATATGCGTTCCGCAGATCCAGAAGCGACACATTGACTCCCTGCCGCCGCCACGTTCTCAACTTATGTGCGCACACTTCTGCATCGGCAGTGAAAGCATCCACAAAGTCGTTCAATTCGCGGTAATCGAGTACCGGACGCACCTTCTGTTTCTGCTCCTGCACGACTGCCATCAAGGGAATCAGACCCTTTGGGGGTCCCAGTCTTTCCTGGGGTATGGAATCAGCCAGCCGTTCACAATCCACTGCCGAAGCTCTTTCTCGTATTTTCCTCTGATGCTGTCTGGAACTTTGTACTCAGCGACCTTGTTGCGAAGCTGAACTGGCGGGTCTTTTTTGGGCCCATTTCCACCTGGCGGTCCACACTCTCTCGTCGGAATTGAAGGAGACGTCGAAATCCGGCTCACTAACGCAAAGGGCTGCACACACCTTTCTTCTTTCACCCAGTTCCACATTTCCGGCTGGCGTGATCATCATGCCTCCTAACGCTCGGATCGCATCAATCCCAAGTAGCAGGTCGTACCCGAGGGGCCTTTGACGTGCCACCAAGACGTCGACTTTGGCATGACTCCCTCCGTCTGTTAGGACTGACACAGTCCCGACACCACAACAGGCCCGGGACACCCCGTCAATCGTCCGAATCTCGATTTGTTGACTGTTCCATGTCACGCATCGATCCGCGCTAACGATCGATCGGGAACATCCAGTGTCAACGAGCGCCGAACATCGTTTACCCTCAACGTACACGTTGATAACAGGCAATGCCGCATTTACTGACCGAGAGGGGGCAAGGGTTGCGACAGCACCTTGTCCCCGGACTCGTTTCCCGAGCAATCCTGTGCTACATGGCCTAACTCTTTGCAGCGATAGCAGCGTAGTCGTGCACGGTTCCGCCTGCCGCTCCCTCCTACGTCACTTCGGCTCCGGCAGTCCCTAGAGAAATGGTTGGGTCCACCGCACTTGTAGCACTTTGGGCCCTCCCTCGGTGTCTCAGGCGTTCTCACGGCTGCCGCGATCTGTTCCGTGTCCTTCAAGATGTTTCGGGCCCTGGCTAGCAATTCGTCAATTCCCAGTGTGTCCAATCTTGAAGACGCTCGCAGGAGCCGACTGGTGTCGTCTGAAGCCCTGCCAGGAAGGCGCACCCCAGTATGCGGTCCGTTGCTCCGCCAAACGGTACTGCCAGCCTTCGCAAATCAGCCAGGTAAACATCCACGGTCTCACCCGGCTCGAGCCGTCGTCCGACGAACTGTTTCCAAGCGATGAATGGATCTATTCCAAAGGCCGTATACAGGGCGTCCTTGATCTCTTCTAGGTCAGCATCGTCCCCGAGTTGTTGATATACTGCGTAGGCTCCTCCCGTGAGTCTCAGTGGGATGACTAGTGCAGGTTCCTTTATTTTGGACACCCTGCAAACACGTTCGGCCTTTTCAAACCATTCAACGATAGTCGGGCCCGTGGGGAGCCGTCGAATTCTGGGATCAACTTTAGATCGAACTTGTCCATTGCCGAAATAGCTTGAAGTGTGTAACTCAACAATTCAACTGGTGATAGCAGGTAGGCACAAAGAAAACCGGGTCGCACGTCCAACCTTCTCACGAGCCGAAAGCCTTTCATTTGAAACAGCAGAAACGAGCCTGCTTTATACAGCTGCGGACCGACCACGATTTGCATGCGAATCACGAGGCAACGAGATTTCACGTTAACTGACCGAGACTACTCGGCATAAAACGCGGGCGCCGCCATTTTGGTTTTCTTTTTTACAGTTGGAAGGACCAGTGTTTACATACTGCGCAGATTCGAACGCGTTTCCGAGGTAGGCCATTTTCACAATTTTCCTTGGGAGAAGATTGGCTTCAGAGCCAGAAGGCTAGTATAGAGTTTAACCCTACTGTGTTGATAGTAAATGGCAAGAGAACGCCATTGGGAGAACCACCAGAAGAAGTTATAACAATAGTGGTGGAGGACGATATAAGGCTACCCCCTAGAACAGCAGTGTTGGGTAAAGGCAGACTGGTGACAGGGAAGAGAATGAGGAAAGGAATCCTGCAATTGGTCCCTGCAGAGGAAATGGGCCAGGAAGAGAATGAGGTAGCTCTGTGTGAGGCAGCTGAATTAGTGCCCATTATGATGGTGAACCAGGCCCACAAGACAATAAAGGTTAAGAGAGGAGAGGAGGTAGGAAAGACACTACCCCTGCAAACTCTGAATCGAGTGAAATTCGATGAGAAGCAAAGAAAATACATAGAGCAACCAAAAGAAATAGCAGACGAAGAGATATTGGCACCTGATAAATTTAGGGCCAGAGTGGGAGGTCTGCTAAGAAATAATCGTGTTGTGGTGGCCAAATCAGATAAGGAATTGGGTCAGACCCACACTGTAAAAATGAAGATCGATACCGGTGATCACCCATCTGTGAAATTGAAGCTTTATAGAACACCTGTTCATAAGAAGTCCCTAGTAGAAGAAGCAGTGGAAGAGATGTTGAAAGCTGGGATGATAGAAAGATCAATTTCTCTTTGGAGCTTCCCAATCGTGATAGTAGTCAAGAAAGATGGCGGGCACTGGTTTTGTGTGGATTTTAGGAAACTGAATTTCATCTCTCAGCCTTTGGTGGTGCCACTGCCACTAATTGATGACATATTGGCATTATTGGGGAAAGCGAAGTACTTCTCCACGTTGGACTTTAGGCCCAGGTATTGGCAGGTAGCCCTTGATGAGGCTGACAAGGAAAAGGACGCATTTGCATGTCACCTGTGACTGTTTCAGTTCAGGGTGATGCCATTTGGTTTGGCTAATGCCCCGGGAATCTTCCAGGAACTTATGTCAATAGTATTAGGGCGGTGCGAGAGTTTTGCTATGGCATATCTAGATTTTCGGAAACACCAGAACACTTTTTCCATCTAAAACAAGGGTTGGAAAGACTAAGAAAGCACAGTTTAAAATTAAAATTATCAAAATGTCAGTTTCTGAAGGATGAGACTAGATATTTGGGGTTTGTTATAAATGGTGAGGGTATTAAGCCCAACATGGATAAGGTGAAAGTTATAAGGGAAATGCCAGAACCTAAGTCAGTGAGACAAGTAAGAGGATTTATAGGGGCTATAGGGTACTACAGACAATTCATCCTGGCATTCTCGAGAATTGCCATACCCCTATTAGCACTGACATAGAAATATGCTAGGTTCAAATGGACAGAAGACTGCCAAAGAGCATTTGATACCTTAAAGGAGCAGCTGACAGCTGTTCTGCTGCTGACGTACCCAGACCTCAGCAAGCCCATGGTGCTATACACTGACGCCAGTGAGCAGTGTGTATGAGCTGTTCTCACCCAGCCATGTCCCCGATAAAGAAGGACCAGTGACAGGCATACCAGGGGAAATACCGATATAATTTCTCTCTCATAAGCTCTCAGCGACACAACAGAGATGGCCAGTAATAGAAAGAGAGGCATATGCTATCATGTATGCTCTCCAAAAACTGGACTACTATTTGAATGGTATGCTATCTTTAATATAAAGACAGACCACAGGCCCATGCAGTGTCTACTGTAGGCAGAATGGATGAATAAGAAGATTCAACAGTGGACGCTAAATTTAAGTGGCTACCACTTTAAGATAGAGTATTTGGCAGGGAAAGAAAATACCTATGCCGATTTACTCTCCAGAATACTGAAACAACTAGAAGAAAGATCTGTAAAAGTAGAGCAGGGAGTAGATGATAAAGCTTATAGAATTGGAGTAATTAACTCCAATAAGTTAAAGGATCGCCCTATGTTAGAATCAGACGAGGAAGAGGACGCACAGATGATGACAGATCCTTACTGGACAGAAGGGATTGAGAAGGAGCAGGCAGACAGTGAAATAGCTGCCCTTAGAGAAAAGGTGGAGGCAGGAGAGACCACCAAGTATGCAATAATAGATGAAAGGCTGTATTATCTCTCAGGTAGAGATGAGGAAGTTATAGCCAAGTCGTATATTAGAACAGTGCCATGAGAGGTTGGGGCACATGGGAATTGATAGAACCTATGACCTAATAGGGAGAAAGTACTATTGGCCCAAATTGTATGGAAAGGTCACTAATTATGTTCGAAGTTGTGTAGTGTGCCAGTCGCAGAATAGAAGGCAGGAAACGGCACCATTGGAAGGGATGGATGTGCCAAGCTTCCCCTTCGAGAAAGTGAGTATGGATGTATCAGGACCACATGGGGAAACTGCACAAGGAAATAACTATATAGTGAGTTTTATTGATTGGCTAACAAATTGGCCTAAGGCATTTGCAGTACCAGACAAGAAGGCTAAAATTGTAGCTGATTTGATAATAAGTGAAATCTTCCATAGGTATGGCGCCCCTGTGCAACTTGTCACTGATAATGGCACAGAGAATATAAACAGCATAATGAAAGAAGTGCTGACAGATTTGAATATAGAGCACATAAAAACATCTCCATACCACCCCCAAGGAAACGCTAAAGTAGAAAGTTTTCATAGAACCTTGGGAGATGTGTTAGCTAAACTGGCTATAAAAAATTGGGATCTGTACTTGACAGTCATGAAACCACCAGATTTTCGCCATACTTTATGTTATTTGTCAGAGATGTGGTCTTGCTTGTGGATAACTTGTTGAAGCTCCAAAGAAAGTATATAGGGGAAGATCATCATCAGCTGATGTTGGAACAACAGCATAAAATATTTGTACAGGCCAGAAGAAGAATAAAGAGGGCACAGAAGAGAAGAAATGAGAGAGTGAATGCTGAAAGAAAGGTAGTGGAATTGAAGGTTGGAGACCCTGTCTACTATAAAATTCACCAGAGAGAAGGAAAGCTGGACAAGAGATGGGAACCATACTACCGGGTAGTAGAACAGATGGGCCCAGTATCATATGTAATGGAATCAAGTGACAGGATGGCAAGAAGGGCCCATGCCAATGATCTGAAGGAAGCTGAAATAGCTAATCAAGAAATGAGTGAGCCAAGGCCGAAGAAAGCAAAAACAAGGAAGGTAACTTTAGTTGAACCAGAAGAAATGGAGATGGAAGAGGATTTCAAAGAAGATGAAGAGATAGATCGACTTGGCCATCTGGACAAAGCAATCCAAGTGATGAAAATGGAACCTGTCCCCAAGCATAGTAACCCTGGGTCACTTAAGGGAAGTGCTACTTGGAATACAAACCGAATTACCCCATCATTTAAGGTTGCCAGTGGATCCCACCAAAGAATTGTGGAAATATTATAATGCGCTGGGATGTGTGACCTTGTTGGAAAATAGAAAACTATTAGTTTTGATGTCTATTCTGTTGTTGGATAGAGAGGGTATATTCGAGATATACCAAGTTATAAATTTACCTATTCCTTACCCCAGAGGAGATCAAGGTTTGGGAATGGTAGCAAGATACAAGGTGGAAACAGAATACGTAGCTTTAAATTCAGGTAGAACAAAGTTCATGTTGCTAACAGCAGAAGAAGCTATAAAGTGTAGAAATGATGGGGATCTGGGGTCTTGTACATCATTGTGCCCCATCTATATAGCTGGTAATCACAAAATGTGCATGCTAGAATTGTTTGAAGGGAAGAAAGAGGTAATTAAGAGAACCTGTCAAGTAGAGGTATTGGCAAACACGGCATTACCACAAGCTATCAGTGTTTCAGACGGGGTGGAGGCAGTGGCCACACAGAAACCAATCAACTTGTCTAGGGTATGTGGGAGAGGGTCCACAAGGACATTAAAAGTGAAACCACCATTATTCCTGTTAAAATTGCCCCTGGGATGTGTGGTATTTGGAATATCTATTTCTTTGCCCCCATATTACCAGGTAGAAGAAAAATATGAAGAGAGAGATTCAATTATAGAATTGATTGACAGAAGCTTAGTCAATTGCACAGAACTGTGGGAGCCAATAGTGAGGGGATTCCCCAATGTTACCTTGGATAAAATGCCAGTGCTAATGAAGCCGATAGGAAGGATCAATATGAATCAGTTGAGGGACAAGTTAAGTGTGTTGGGAAAGGAAGGTATGGCTTAGGAGGATGATGAACAGATTGTGATAAATTGGTCAGCAATGATGGGTACATTAATAATTATCGCCATAAGGGGAATGGCAGTATGGAAACTTAGAAGTAGGAGGGAATTAATTCGTGGTAATCAAATGAGCATGCAGCAACTCAAGAGAGAGATGCCGAGCAGTGTTCTTTACCCAGACAGAATTGAGGAGGAAATTGCAGGAAAGCTGACAGAAGAAGCTAAAGTGGAACCGATGTGTACAGTGGAAAAACCTCCTGTAGCAGAGAGAAAAACATTGACCAAGAAAAACAAGCCATAATAACCACACACATACACCCACAAGCACACGCACACTTTAAATTGCATGAAAAAGAAAATGAAAGGAACATTACATTGCATGAAGAACAGAAGAAGATGACAAGAACTTTAATTTACATGAAAAAGAAAATGAACATTACATTGCATGTAGAACAGAAGATGTCGAGAACTTTAAATTGCATGAAAAAGAAACTGAAATGAACATTACATTGCATGTAGAACAGAAGAAGAAAGACTGATCACGAAACATACCGTGAAAAGGAAAAGGAAAATAGAATTGCATGAAAAAGATGCATGATGCATGTTAAATAGGGTACTGGGATTTAGGTGTCATTTACGAGTAAATGACAAGGCAGGTAAGGGAGGATTGTGACACTATTTAGCTGTGGTAATTGTAGAATATTGGCTAACTAATTAACCATAGAAATTAAAAACAGATTTAAGGTGAAAAAGAGCTTGAAAGATAGACTGATCGACATTAAAAGGAAGATTTCAATTTTATTTACGGAAAAAATACTTTTCACAAAAGACAGTAAACCCGTGGAAAAAGCCATGTGTGGGGTCTTGTCAAATTAATTAATATCTTTGTGAGGGAATGCCTTGCCAAGGGAAACAGAATTCAGAAAGAAAAACAAAGCACTGAAGATTTCGGCTAAATCACATGGTCATAAAAAAATTTCGGCCTGAGACGATTGTGATACAGGCAGGGTGAATCAATATTAATTATCTTTCCAAGATATCATTTATTTTTAATTCTTGTGTGCCGGCAAAGAAAGGCCATATGGCATCTGTGAGAATTTTGGCATGAGAAAGAAAATTATGGAGAGAATCATTATTATTTACTTTATCAACGTGACAATTCAGACACGGAGACGTTGAATTTTGGGTGGCCAAAAGATACGATAGAAATTTTTGAATTATGTAAACAAAAATTCTAGATTATAATTTTTTTTTGTGTGTCAGTGGAAAGTGTCATGATGCCATTTCTAACCTTAGGTCCCTTGGCGGGACCTGGAAATAAATGTGTAAACGTCAGAAATAATAATAATAACAATAGCAGCAACAGCAACAACAACAATAATAATAATAATGAAATTGGGGAATCTCCAAAAGCCCATGGGTGCTGGTGAAATTAGGAGGTCTCAAGTGTGAAATAGACCAACTCTGATAGATCACATGGTTGGAATTACCCAGGTGGGATGAGTATGGCCTCAAGTGTGAGAAAAACCACCTCACATGGTTTGAATTGAGCAGTTGGGATGAAATAAGGCTGGTGAGGAGGAATTTGGCAGAAATCCCTATTTATTCAGATCTGCACAGCAGTCACTCGGGGATTTTGCAGTGAGAAGAAAAGGAGTTTACAGTTAAGTAGAAAGTTAAGGGAAGAGTTTTGAAGCCAGTTGCAGTCATTAAAAGAAGCCCTACTAAAAAAGACTTTATTGAATCATAGTGGTCCCTCAGCAATAATTACTTGCCAGACAGAAGTACAGAGAACTTATCTAAACCAGTGGTCCCATATTGTTTGGCTAAGGTTTACTCTTGCAGCATCAACTATAGTGAATATAGCTAACATTAAATTAAACCAACATCGCTTATAGGAAGAGTGTTGACTTATCCATTGGCAAAAGCTGTTTGTAAGGCTGCTGTAATCTGGTTAGTACAGTCGATTTCACTTAATTCCTGGTGGACTTGTCAGATACATCTTTTCCAGGATCTTAAAGTCACAACATGGGCTGGGAAAAACTTATAGATTTCTGATTGACTATCAGGTGGAATGGGGAAGTAGTGACACAACCACCTGGAAGCAATAGACAGAAGTGATCACTTCTGGTTACTGTAGGTCAGAGAAGTAGAGATATTATCAAGTGATACTATCACAATCCAGAAAACTGCCCTAGCAGTAGTCTTATAATTTATACTGTGACAACAAAAGTACCCCAGCAGCTGAGTTATAGGTGATTGTAGTAACTGCGGATAGATCTGGTGCCTTGTTAGACCAGAATAACATCCCATACCAACCTGAGCATACAAGTTGTATTATAAACTGGTTACTGTGATTGTGGCGGACTTCACCACATTTATTTAACTTAGATTAGGAAACCAAATTGACGTGAAGAAAAAGAGGATAAGCCCAAGACATCATTACACATAAAATTTGTATTTAACATGATGCACAAACAAGGATGTGAAAAAAAAGCATGCATTGAGTAAAACAAGAGTTGTCTCTCTTTAACTATCAACTGTTCCAAAGTTCACTGAAAGCAATAAGGTTATAATAGTTTCTGGTAATAAATGTTTTCAACAGTTTTGCTGTGTAAGAAAAAAGTTATGTGAGTATAGGGAATATTCAGCATGTGAGTGGTGGTGTGAGTGAGAAGATTGGCGCATGGTTTCAACTGTTGTGGATTTCTGTGTCGGCTGAAAACTCACTGGTTTACTAAGAATTTTCTTTTCTTATATAGTTGATCATCGGCTCTGAAAGTGCTGCGCAGGAAGAATCAATCTTCACATGCAGACAATCAGCGAGCAAGGTTTGGTGAGACTCACAAAAAGCTTCTGGGATCCGATTCTCCTAAAAGTGCATGAAATCTACTACATGAAAATATAGTGATTATAAAATTGTCGCATTACACAGTAGTGTTGATTTACTATCCAATGACTGCTTGTCGTTGTATAATTTGAATTTGCATAAGTACTTGTGTGATGACTTACCTTGGAGCTTGAAACGTGCGCGAACGTGTCTTGCTTGCATGATGAATCTGAAAAGAGGTATTTATTGTACAAAAGTACAAATGTGCCACGTGGGCAAAATTGGGAAGGGGGGAGGCTGGTCTTCAACCTGTCTTACCTCTTAGCTAGCCTCATTTACTGACCCAATCATCCAAAACATTGTTCCTGTCACCACAACATCTCATCCACACAACACTGCCACGCTTATATGAATCTGAAAAGAAACATGGCCGCTGTCAAAGACACGATTTATATGCGCCGGTCTCGTCCAAAAACGAGATTGTACCAGTACACATACAAATTTCAGCAGTGTCAGACTAGCATAAAAAGTCAAGGCGCCAGTGGCACACAGGAGGCGAGTCATTCAGTGGACTTTGTGAAACAGAGTCGGACGTGTGAATCGACTGGCAGACCAAGAGGCGGTTGAAGTAGGCAGGTCTGATTTGGGTGTCCGTTTCACGACTACCCAGTGTAACGGCCGAGAAAAGGAGTCTCGCAATTCATGTCTTTGAGGCGACCGACGGCGAAGAAGAACAGTCACTTTTTGTTTTTCCTCTCTTTTTTTTCTACAACTTGTAGCGATTGGTATGTTTTTCCACGCCCACATTTTATTCGTCTGCGATTGGTTAATAAATCAATACTACTTTTTCATCGCAGTCATTTCTTTGAATCCTTCGGTTTTGAGCTTGCTTGCCTGTTTTGTTAGTACAAATGTAGTGATCGGTTAATTTTTGACCAATCACATATTTTAGAGCAAGATTAAACTTTTCCCATGCTTCTGTAGGAGCCTATTCTTTTTCCTTAAAAGGGGCGACTTTTTCACAAGTCGTCAGTAAGATCCATTAAGTTTCGCCTGTCCAAACGAGTCCACAATCTTACTCATAACATTTCAAATGCACACACAGACACAGAATTTTGTAATATTATAAACTCACACTTCTCTCTGTGACTTAGCCAAGCTCAATCAACCAGGACTGTTAATTTCAAACCATTCTATAACACAACACATTTCTGATCAATTGTATTCTTGTGTTATCTATTTTAACAAACAGACCTTTGTTCTAATATTGATTCCTGAACATTTTTCTCTCAAAAAGAACTTCCTTTCGAACAATCAATTACAAATCAAAATACAATTAAAGGGGAACAACTTCTTTCCCTTAATCTATACATTGAATACAATTTTATTGCATGTTTGTTCGTGTATGTTATTTCAATATATACTTGTTGATTCACAGTTTGGAGTTTTTGTTGTTTACTTGAATCCTGTACGTTGAAAGTATAATAATATAAATAGTATTGGTCCATCTACCCACTGGGCCATTACATATGTATGTATGTGTGTGATGATGATGATGATCGTCACATGATCAAAGATGCAGTGGCATTATCAGCACAGAAAAGAATAAACAAAATAAGATAGTTTTAAAGTCAATCTAGATTTTGAAGACATAAAAATGTCACTCAGTTCTAATGACTAAGAAGAAGAAAAGTAATTTTTATACACTTGATAAACCAACTAAAGTGTATTAGGTTTTTTGAGTCCTCTTTCATATCATTTACTTACATCTACAGCATTGCTCTTACTTCCTCTTTCCTACTCATGTGCCACATTCACCACTAATTGAATTAAACAATTTAAAAAAGCAGATCTTAGAGGAAGCAATTTGTAAAAATAAAGCACTCATTTTTTTGCATGTTGCAGCTAACTGAAATTACTGTTACAGAAAGCAAGAGCAAGTCATAAACATTATTCAATTAAAAAAATAATTAAAAACAGATTATCAGGCTTTATGCCACCAGTTTCTCACATAATCTTTGAGGACTTTGTCATTAACTGCAAACATTATC